>JAOBRG010393945.1:0-10429 GCA_027574985.1 Umimayanthus nakama | reverse complement strand
AGAGTGTAAAAATGGGGAAAAAGAGAGTGTAAAAATGGGGAAAAAGAGAGTGTAAAAAATTCGGGAGATAGGGGAAATTGTTCGCTCATTTCTAATAGCTATTTCCCACGGTTTTTTTTTATTCCCTGTTTCTCCCAACCCACAAAGATAAAGCGCAAGATGTTTTTCAAATTTATTCTTGATCTACACAAAAAAACTCCGTTTGACAACAAGGCACTTGACGTGATCACTTGAGCCAAATCTCCGACTTCATTCAACCTGTCAGAATGGAAGTGCAATTAATAACCATACTTTTAAAACTTGTGCAAGGAAATCCTAACTGACGTTTCATATTAATGTTTTTTTTCTTTTTGGTTAGGGTACTTGCTTTTTTCTAGTAATGTAACCAAATCCAAGTGACATTTCATATAAATTATTGTCTTCTTATCGATCTTCTTTCTTAGGGGTTTTTGGTTTCCTCTGATACAAAAACCAACCTAACTTTTCGCAGGTTTCGATTTCTTAGGGGCTCAACCACACCCTTCTTAACGAAGTTAAATTTTCCTCATTTTCTATCGCCAAATTCACCGTAAAATGTTCTTAGTTTGTTAACGGTCATGTTTTCGGGAGATGAGCTCCCGAAAATATTAGCAAATGGTTTCTATCCGATCTTACAAAAGAAATAAGAAGTGCCTTTTGCAGTACAAACTATTTTACAAGTAATCCTAAAAGCTTTGATTTTTGGCTTTCAAAAAAGTTTCCGCTAAATACTAACAACTTCACCGCAATCGACTCCATTTATTGTGTGAATCTCAATTGCTATATCCTGTTTTCTAGTCATTATCAAATACAAAAATATCAAATTTCAACAAAATCTGAAAATCCAAATGAGATGGCAATGCTTGTTACGCTTTTTAACTATCCTTGCAATGCAAATCACTACGTGGTTTCGCTTAATTGAAAGTAAGCTAAAGTACGAGTGAAGCTTATTTTGTGTACCAAATTTCTTGTCAGTCAGATGAATTTTGTCAGAAAGTAGAAGAGGGCTCCAATTCACTCGTGAAATATTTTTTCTTCAAGGATTCTAAGGTTATAAAATGCCGAAAAATTTTCAACGATACTTTTTTTCTAGGGTAAAAACAGCGATTGAAAGAATGTCCACGTTTCTAACTACAAAACGACGTCAATGTCTCGCAATACTAAACAAAACCTGTTTTCAAAACACCAAATAACAGTTTTTAAACTACGTTCAAGTCCTTGCCCATGAAGCAATGAGCTACTAAACTATAAAAATCGCCTAATCACGTTTGTTTTTGAGGAGGGACGCTTTAAAAGAACGCGGGGGGGGGGGGGGTGCTAACTATTTTCTAACTTCAAAAGTTGGGGGCGGTTTGCTAATAACATTGTAGGCTCAATGGAGAAATTATTTTGTTTACCAAACGCATTTCTGACGCCTATCAATCAAAATAAATTGTAAAACTCCGCGATATTTAAGAGCATTTCGCCATTTTATTTTCAAAACTTACTCGACATACAGTTATGTTCCAAACGTAAGCACTTGTCAGCCCAAAGTTCTTATAAAAAGGAGAGAAATTGAGAATGATAGAACAAATCTTTGTTTTAACATTGTGTAATTAATACAGTTGTTAACATTACATCTCAGATAGAAAACACTAACAAAAAATGGAAAACTTGTTTTCGTAAACGTTCCTTCCAAGTTCATTTTTCAATTTAAATAAAAAAAAACTTTGTCTAAGGCGAACTCGTTCGCATTATCCCCTCTTTCAAATATATTAAAAACGGTTAAACTACCACGCTTACTGTGCTTAGCTTCAACTACATAAAGAACAAAGTAGTTCATCAAAAATACCATTTGTTACAACTTACACGATATCTTTAAGCGATAAAAGGCAAAAGAATGTATAGAGCGTGACATTAGGAAAGAAATTACGAAAAACTTACCTAGCACTTAATAATTTCAAGTCTACTGTCTACTCTAAAAACACTTAGATCAGGTTTTATTTACGGAAATTTGAATTTTACAAAAAGAAAGCCTTTTTTCCGTGATGACGTAATCAACTCGAAGTTCGAAGGAAAAAAAGAAAAAAATAGTTTTGACCAATTACGTAGTCCGCGCAGAAGCTCAAGTCTACAACGGGAATTATGTCGCCACCCAAAACTATTTGTCTATCCGATCTGCTCTTTACAATAGGTCGTTCCATTTTTTATTTTGTACCCCCAATGCGGATGGCCACTTCTTACTTTGGAAGTCTAGGAATTCATTTTGTAAGGTTTTCTTCGGAAAGTTGTTAACTACTCCTCGGAAGTGAGTTTGAAGATCTTTCCCTTTGGAAAGTGGCATTAGAATTTGGGGCCAGGTGTCTAAAAAACGACCATCCGCATTTGGGTGCGGTTAAAAATGGAAAGCTGAAAACGTTTCTTGAATAAATAAATTCTTAGTTTGGTTTAGTTTCCTTGTCTGTATATTATCCCTTGAATAGGCACAAAGCCGTGAATGAACTCTTTTACTGTTGGAAAAACCCAGAGGCGTCGAAATGAATACTTACTTTCTTCAAATGGCTTCTTCTGGGGCACAAACCTGCAAGGCACGATAACAAGTCATTGTTTCTCGTAATACGTATTTAAATCCAAATCCAATCTAAACAAGTCAAAGACTTTTCGATGGCAAAGACTTCCACAAATTGTATTGTGTCATTTACTCATCTTTCATGTTGTTAGGGATCAGAATTAACAAAACTAACTCGAACAGCAGGTTGAAATGTTTAACAGTTCTTTCATCTACTCAGTTTTGATTTTCCCTTTTACAGCATCTCACAACCACAAACAAACAACAGAAACTTCGCGTCCCTTTTTTCTGCTACGTCTCAACACATTTGGAGAAACTTGCAAATCCAAGACAAGCAAAAATATTGACAATTTGGCAAACTCCCGCAACACTCGAAGTCTCGAAAACTGTGTAAGTTATTGCTTTACTTCAAAACTTTCAACAAAATTTCCTGTCCATAAATTCTTTGTACATGCAGCTTGAATGCTAACACCATTTTCAACTGCAAACGAGGAAAGCAAAATTTCATTTCATTTCATTTGTTCAACGCTTCGGGAAAGAAAAGTGTTTTTTTATTTCTGACAAAACGTGAAAAGTCACATCTCACCTTGCTTTAAAACCGCTCGGGCGGACCAAGTTGGACTTGAACTGGAGGAAAAAAGTTTCTGTGTTAGCACGAGATAATAGACTCAAGATACAAGGGCTTTAAAGCAGTTAACAGCGACTTTTGCAAATGGAGAACTGCTCCAGCTTACCCCAGTCATTTACAGCAGAGAACTTCAACGGTCTTCACCCAGCGAGCTTCAAACTTGAAATGACAAAATCACGAAAGTTGCACCACGTATTTGCCACAAATTATGCGAATTGTAGCAACTCCGTGTGATACTATTTAAGGAATTTGGCAAAGTTACTTGCCAAAAATTAGCACTTTTGTGTAACATTGTTGATGATTGGTTTGATCAGGTTTTCCACCGTAAACGATCAGTCCCCTGGTAATTCCGCCTACTTTTTAAATATTTGTATCCACGGATTTATGACAGCTTCAGAAGGTCGCAATTAGCGAGTTTTGAGGCGGCTGGTCACAATAGCCCATTTCCGAATTACGCTTCAGTTCCAGCGAAAAATAACCTGAAGTCGAGGTTGGGTGCCCAGTTTTCATACATTTGCTGTAATCTCTCGCACCAAAGCCTCGACTTCAAGCTATGGCTCGCAAAAACAGAAGCGTAATTCGGAAATGGGCTATTGTGTTTGTTCTTTTTTTTCGTGTCTACCGTTTTCAATAATTTTTGATTTTTTTTCTTTGAGCCAGAGTAAAATGTTCGAGCTAGAAAGTTTATTTTGTGGCAAGTTGGCAGTAGTATGATTTCTTTTTCTTATTTCGAAAAAAGTCTTTTGTTGGTTTCTGCCAAATAAGTGTTTCATTATTTGCAAGTTTTAAAGTTCGAGCGTTCTGCAGTGAATTATTTTAGTTTTGTTGTTTTTTGGCATCCCCCACCCTGATTTCCCGAACTCTCAAGCTTAATAACACAATGTATATTTTTGAAACTTAAAACACGTGCAGTTAAGTTATCACTTTTACGCAGGGCTTAATTGAAGACCAACTTTGAAAAGGTTGAAGATAACTTCTAAACATAACTGCTGACAAACTGGTTTGTAAAGGAATTGTTTAGTTCGGAAATGTGAAAGTTGTCGAATGTGCAAGTTTCCTTTTTCGTAAATATGGTAAAATCCCACTTTAAGGTCCCCCGGTTTTAAGCCCCCCCCCCTCCCTTGTACAGCCCATCTATTTGCTAACGAATATATTATTCCGGATACAAACCCACCCGGATATAAGCCCCTCGTTAGTAAGCCGATCTACTGGAGAATAAGTGTGTTCCTTTTCCGTTCCAGTTGTTCCAGTCGCAGAAGTCGGTTTTAAAGATGTTTTCGAAACAAACTATGGTGACACTTTTGTGTATAAATCAAATCCAAGGGTACCCATGCACCCCCCCCCCCGGTTGACCCCCGGGCATTGATAAAACTCTCCACCATGCGGGCTCTTTGATCAAATTCCCTGCCCTTCGGGTTGAAGTGACAAAATTCGGATCAATTTCAGGAAACCTGAACGAGGTTTTCAACAATGCCATTTCTATTTTTTTTATCAGTTCAACGGTTCACGTTTATTAAATTTGTCCTGTGTGACGACCATGGGGGGGGGGGGGGGGGGGGGGGGGTCTGAGTACGAGCTCAGCGCACTTCGGAAGAAGGAAATCGTCTGTTTGAAGACAAGAAGTCCAAGAGCACGAATCAGTATTCATTCTAAATTTTACAACTCAAGAGTGTTTTCCAGAAGGTTCGTTACCATTAGGCTTCAGCTATTGTCAAAGTAGCAGATGATTCGTAAAATGCGGTACAAAGATTTGTTCGCAGAAATCCTAGCGTTTTTGACGTTCTTGCCGGGTTTATTTGTAGCTGGACCACGCAGCGAGGAAGAGCTCAAGAAGTGCTCGCTCGAGTCAGTCACAAGTCTCGGTGTAGCCCCTTGCTACAGGTATTCAGCACATTATAAAATACTTCATCAGTTCATAGTGTCGAATACCGTATTTCTTTGAATAAACACCACGATGTTTATTACATTTTTCATGATTTGAATGCGGCGTTTAATCAAGAGCGGCGTATGCTAAAATGCTGTTTACTTTTTAAACAACTACTTTAGAAAATATAGCTCTCGTTTGCCGACACACAAATTGTCCCGTTACAGTGTAAGTAGGAGTAATTTGGCACAAAAAAATCCGATGTCGTATGTTTTTCGCTGCACCTCAGTTTGAAGCGAGAAACAAGTGTACCGGGAAAACCGTTCAAGTATAAATATAGCTTTTTTAAAACAGTACAAAAGTTTAGTTACGTGCGGTGTAAACTCGGCTTTAATATACTGAAGACTGTAAACGAGGTCTAAAGGAAAATGACCTAGAAAGAGGAAGTAAAATAGAGTTTTTCATGCCGTGATATCGATACGGATCAGCAGTAAGTCGACAAGTAGCTTGTTCAGTTACCTGACAATTGTCGAGAATTGTCGACATTTTTGTAATATTCGAGAAGCTTTCGGGAATTTTCGAAACAGTTTGCTTTGACAACTTGGAGCAGTTTCGAAACATTTTCAGAAATAATCGAAAGGATACCGTTGACAACAGAACCAATGATATTGCAGGATTCACTAGGATCACTTCACTTGCTAGTGTTCATCGTGCATTACAAGATAAAAGAAACAAGGTTCTGGGTACCTACCGCCTGGTTTCGGCCAGTCTTCAATGAACTCCTTGCGGTTTATGTTGTCAGTTCCAGCACATTTTTTCGCAGTGTTAAACTTGACTAGACTTCACGTCTTTCCTGGAATTTCCAGGGTAGTCGTGTTGCTTGTTAATAAAGACTCATAACGCGGGAAAAAGTGGTGGAAAACTGATCAAGTAGAATCAAATAATACCTGCATACGCGCCTCAGACAGTTAAGAACAGCTGTTAAAAAGGATATTTTTTCACGGATGGATTATTAGATTTTCTCATTTTTGAAAGTTCGTTGATGAAAAAGTAGAAATAATCGCAAGATTTCGGAGTTCGCGTGAACATTGAATAATGTGTTTTTTCCCATCAAAATTATCAAACGTAAAGTTCAAACGTGGTTTCTCTTGGTTTGCGATACTTAGTTTTCAGAAGTCAAAGCAGTTATTCGATGTCAATAAGGTGCGGCGATTGTTTGAGGGCGGCGGTTATTAACTTGGTGGGCGTTGCTGGGGCACTTGCTTGAGGTGCGGCGTTAATTCGAAGTGCGGCGCTTATTCGAGGATTTACCGTACGCTCCATGTATTGTGCTGCAATTTTAGTATGACTAATATAGTTCCTAACACGGGTTTGGTCGCCTTTCATCTCTGATTTGGGTGGTATTAATGTACGCAAAGGGGAACCAACCTCATTCAAGAAAGCCATAACTTCTATTTTAGAGACGGTTCGTCGGAAAAAACTTTTCGAATCAGCGAGAAACATCTTCTTTTGAAAGTGGCACTTGATTTAGCCATCTAAGGTTTGTAAAATATTCCGTAGTATTCTCCAAGCTGAGTCACTTTAATGGACTAAAAAAACTTTCTTGAATGTGATCTGCAGCGGTTTATAAATTGTGTAAAACACCGACATGAGCGTAGCTACCTGTAAGCCAGGTAAGCCTGAAACCCTAGCATTTTCTTCATCCAATTTCTCTCATTTCGGAAAATTAAAGTACAGGACCAACAGTATGGTCCCTCGAAATCATTTGTTGGACTTGTTTTCTTCATTTTTCATTTAAACCATCACCACGTAGCAAACATCGACATAGACGGCCGAAGGGGAGTGGTAAACCTGTGAAACCAGGCTTACCACAAAAAACTGGCGGGCTACGCGCCTGATTAACAAATACTCATTTCTGAGAGTTCGTTTCTAAATCTTAACAAAAACAGAGAGAAAGTATGTCGAATTTCTAGCACAAAAGCACCAATGCCTCATTTCGAGGTAATATGCTGTGAGAACCGATGGCCCCTTTAGTGCACAGATATTTTAGAAAGCTTTCTCATACCAGGACCGAAACGACTTATGGGTTACAAAAGACGAAGGAAATACTGGAGAACTTCAACGAAGGCAAACAAAACTGAACTTCAATTATGCCATAACCCGACATTCACCAGTCATGCAAGCGCATCCATTTGCCTTCATATATCACTTACTTCATGCAGAGTTTATTTTCCTTGGTCTGAAAAAGTGTCTCGAAATGTGCACGATAAAACATATTAGGACACATCGTATTTGTCAAATATCACATGTTTGAAACTGATTCCAATCAAACCACTGCACACCACTGTATTTTTGCACCATAAAAATTTTACTCATGTCCATATTTACACAAAAATTCATTTACACGAGCAATGTACTCGATAGGACGGTCGCAGTGTTCACTTACACAAGCAATATGCTCGATAGGACGGTCGCAGTGTTCACTTACACAAGCAATATGCTCGATACGACGGTCGCAGTGTTCACTTAAACAAGCAATATGCTCGATACGACGGTCGCAGTGTTCATTTATACAACATGCTAGATAGAGGAGACCAGCCAAGGATAGGTTCAGATAATTTCTTAGGAGAGAAGCTTCTTGAGCCTGTCAAGTCCATCAGCAAAGGTGAGTTGGTGTGTCTCGCAGCAACATGTCCATCTACTGTCTGAGACAAGAATAAACAACAATAAATATTTCAAAATTTTTTTGCAAGGTTAGCGCAGTTGGTTAGATCACTGAGTGCAAACCAGGAGATACCGGTTTCAGCTCCCAACCTGGTCGAGGGTTGAAATTTGAGCAACCTCCTTTCGCCACACCGTCCGTGGACAGGGACGTTAAGCCGTTGGTCTGGTCTCTCGATATTCAGGGGCGGATCCAGAAATTTTTGAAAGAGGGGGCTCATTTGGCCAGAAGCTATAAAATTCTAGAAAGAGGGGGCCCAAAATCCGTTAAAAAGTCCTCTGAATGCTCATTTCAGTCGTTTTCTTATAAATCTTTCACAAATTTTCCGTCAAAAGGGGGTGCGCGGGCCCCTCCTCTAAATCCGCCACTGATATTCTACTGGGGGATTCACAAAAACCCACGCACTTCTCGCAAGCGTAGGGTAATCCCGGTATTGTGGTCGGTCTCAGATAGAAATCATAGTCAACCACTGATAGTGATTTGCCCAGGACCCTGTACCACTGAACCATGCATTTGGTGTGTACAGGTTGCTGAAAAGCCCCGCAGAGAGTACCTGGAAAGTACTGCACCTACTGTACTGTACCTAATGTACTGTACTGTACTGTACCTACATTTTCGTAAAAAACTCAAAGTGCATAACAACAAAAGAAGTCAATTAATCACAATATTATGCGGAGGGCGTTGAGTTCAGGTGAAAATTGGAGAGGTTTTTCTTACTTCCGAAGTTAGCAGGGACATCGTTCATAAAGAAGATGCGGAAACCTTGAATGAATGTTTAGAAATTATTTCTTCAGTTTTTTGTCGGGAGCTGCGTAGCTTAACGGCCAGGTAGAGATCCTGATTAGATCAAATAGGTAGGGAGGTGCCAAATGGTAACATGTGAAGAGCAAAATTTTGAAAGTGGCGACCATTAGATTTGACTACAAGTTCGAGTTCGAATACGAGTTTGACTACGAGCACGAGTTTAACTACGAGCACGAGTTTGGCTGCGACTGCGACTTTAACTACAAATACGAGTTTAACTACGAGCACGAGTTTGACTACGCTTACAGGATTGACTATGAGTACAAGTTTGACTACGACTGCGAGTTTGACTACGCTTACAGGATTGACTATGAGTACGAGTTTGACTACGCTTACAGGATTGACTATGAGTACGAGTTTGACTATTAGTGCGAGTTTGGCTACGAGTGCGAGTTTGACTACGCTTACAGGATTGACTATGAGTACGAGTTTGACTACGACTGCGAGTTTGACTACGCTTACAGGATTGACTATGAGTACGAGTTTGACTACGACTGCGAGTTTGACTACGCTTACAGGATTGACTATGAGTACGAGGACAAGTTCCTAGATTTAGAAGTCGTAATGCTGACTACGAGATGTTCGGAAATCTTGCAGACCATGAGATTTGAACTATTTTCAAGAACTTAATACTAGTACCAAGAAGTCGTACTTGCTAAGCCTCTCAGTCCAGACTCTAAACGATAAACCAACTACCAATGGCGATGGTTACACACCTGGCTGTAGTTTTAGCTCCTCGATCTTGTATGGAAGTCCTGCATTCTTTAGTATCACCTTCGCCTACCCGATACACAACATCCATTAGATTTTTTATAAATAATAATAATAATAGTAATAAAAATAATAATAATAATAATAACAAAAATAATAACAAAAAAATATTATTATTAATAATAATAACAGTAACAACAACAATAATAATAACAATAATAATAACATCAATAATAATAATAATCACACAGTTAATAATAATATTGTAAATAGAAATAAAAAAATCATAATGATAGTATAGACGATAAAAAATAAACTTAAATTGCTAAAAGTGGTTTTGAATTTTGTAGTAGATCAAATGACATTTAACATTTTAAAATCTTTAACAAATTCTGTAGTAGCAAATCCAATAACTGCAAACGTTCATCGATGTTATTTTATGAACTGACACTACTAAGAAAACAAGCAGGATGTTTTACACTGTACTAAACTATTTTTAAATTTTTGAAAAACTGAAACTATGTGAGAATCGCTGTAACTTCATCGTTCAAACAGTTGCAAAAATGGCTTGAGCCCATTGCTAAAAAAAAGTCCATTGAATTGGTAGAGACAAAATATTTAGGTTTCAAGTTTGTTTGCACGATCAGACCTTTTCAAAAAATCAAATTGAGCCGTTCTCAATAGCTATTAGCATTACTGTTAGTCATAACCGTTGCAACTAGTTATGGCGTTGGGTCGACACAGTTTACGGAGACGACCATGACTCCCCATACATAGCTAGTTACTTGTCAGGAGTCATTGTAAATGAAGTATTACCAACCAATACCTTGTGGCAGTTAAAGAGAAGAGACCACAGCGCGGAGACGGCCAGCGACCTCACATGCACGCTGTTGCTCTCCACACTTTGGATTAAATACTGTAGGAGATCATCTACAGAGAGATCAGTACTTTGTTATTTAGTACAAACCAAACTAACCTAATAGTCCATTTCACGGTTCCTGCAAGGTAACCCAGCCTTTATTTGAAACCGAGGCGAAGGTTGTCCTGGTACAGTTAGTTAGTAAAAAGCTCAAGGAATTTCTTTTGTCTTTGTAAATTTTGACAACTTTGTTATTTGTCTGTTCTTGTGTAGTC
>JAOBRG010393923.1:0-10430 GCA_027574985.1 Umimayanthus nakama | reverse complement strand
ATAAAAAGTTACTAAGAAAAAGGTGTTTTCAGCCCCGCACCATCCCCCCACTTTGAGTGACTAGTCAGCCTCCCACTTTCAAAGTAGCTCAGCGGTCACAGGTAAAGACTATGATTCGGTGTACATGTATATAACAGTCAACTTTCTCAACTATCTCATGGTTTTAAAAGTTTATTGAGCAGCCTCTCAAGTGAAGGATGAAACTTAAAATAATCAAATCTCTTTGGGGACATAATGAGTCTTCTATTGCTAGTAATAATAGTACTAACAATACTGCTGGTCTAGGAGCATCGACAAAGTCAACGTTTTTACAATCAGAGGAAAGATAAAAATATAAACTGCTTTAATAAACAAACATGCGGATTTTTGTATAGTGGGTTAGTCACCATGGAGAATGACTGAAAGGATACTCAGGGGGGTACTCCCATATAGTTTGGGTGTACTGCTTGGTTCACAAAAGTCCTATCTTTTACTAGAGTAAATTCTGCCAACTTGCGACTCTACACCAGAGTTAAATGCTCGTTTGTTTTTTATTTCTATCTTTTGTTTTTGCAATATCTGTCCACTTAGCAATCCCATTTAACCAGACCCTATACCCAACTAGACCAATTTTCTATGATTACTAGACCCAATCCCAGAATATAATAATGGCTTAAAAATAACTTCTTTTCCAGTGGAACATACCCGTAAGCCAATATATGGGAGTATCCCCAAGGTCTGAAATATGCTTGAAAACATCCAGTTTGTCGACATTAACAAATACAGTACTAAAAAACTTCAGAAAAGATGCGTTTCCTCGGGTATTAATCTATTGTTGAACGTAGTCGCTCTCCCAAATTGTTAGGCAGCTCAAAGTAAAAAGATCCTTCGAACTCCAACGCTATCATGTCGTTTCCCCCCTCACTGACTTTGACAGGATGTTCATCACTACTGGAGTGGTACTCCATCTCTTTGTTTTGTCCTCCTCTTTGTCCTTGGCAATAAATTCTTCTTCTCAAGGTTTCCCGAGCTCATTAGCTGCTACAGGTTCTCCAGGTTCTACCTGTTGCTGATGCAGGTATATGTAATCAGACAGTGTTCCTGCTCTGCACATAGTGATCCCCTGCCTCACGATGCGCTGTCAAACTGCTGCCCCATAATATGTGTCTGCCAAAATGTTGAAATTATTGTCCTGGACTCGACCAAGGAAAACATCCAATTGAATATCATAAATAGAAAGTTCCAGCAGCTGGTATCTGGTACCAATGGATAACGACTTGCTTAAGAGCTTTCCTGGTGTTCACATCCCTCTTTATTAAGGGACTGCAGAGCAACTTTGAAAGTGGGGGGGGCTAACTAGTGACTCAGAGTAGGGGGGTTGGAAACACTTTTTCTCAGTAACTCTTTATAATTTTCAAAAAACTGGGTGGGCTGAAGTCCCCCTACCCTCCCCTATGGACCCTATTAGTTCAGCCCTGAACTTTTCTGTCTAAGAAATGAGCTCCTGCTTGCTCCTTTCTCATCTCATAAACTGAAGTTGAAGTGCAAGTTAAGATATCACTTCGACCACTACTGGCTGCTGTTTTGGTCCTACTGGTGTTGAAGTACTTTTACTTTGACCTTCCTCAGGCATCTGTAGGACAGCTCTTTACGGGACAGATGAGTTGTTTAAAAGGCTAAGGCAGTACTCCAAAAGAACCAACCACACTACAGAGACTCCCATATCAGTTCAGGTTTCAGCCTCTAGGCAGCTCCTTGAGATACTTGGCTGTGATTTAAATACAATTGGACTTCCTCGGTCAAACGTTTGTGATGAAAACTTGCCCAGGATCATATTCCTAATCTCTTATTCCACCACGAAACACTAACACTTCCAAAGATTTCTGAAGCTTTTCCGAAAATTTAAAAAAATCATAGAAGCTTGTTCAGCACCCATATAATAAAAAGAACATCATACTGTTTCCAAAAGATATGGATTTTATCTTCGAGTGGCCAAAACATCTCACTTGTATGCTGCACTTAACTCATCAGATATTTTCGCCACTCAAGTTCAAATCCATATCTTTTGGAAACCGTGTATTATCTTCCATTTACTGTACCTGGTTTAAGAAATGAAAACTCTTTTGCCAGATTATTCAGAGCAATTAGAGATGAGACAAAACTAACAGGTATGAACCAAAAGAACACAAGCCAAAAAACAGCTGCCGAGACCAACATGCTTCTTACTTTCCTGCAAAATAAAAAATATACCGGTAAGACTGAAGAATAAATTATCAATAAACTGTATTTCTTGCATACAAGCAGCAAAACTCCCTAAAACAGATATTACAGTATTTTTTATATTCAATGGCAGTTATGGCCATGGAACCTTACCTGTTGAAAAAACTTAAACTGAGATGTTTCCAAATTACATCTCTCACTTCTGGGGCTTGTTGGACATCAATCTGCAGTGAAGAGTTGTCCCACAGCACCTGACCTGCTACACTGGCGGTCTTCAGATGGCGAAACACAACAAAGGCACATGGGAATCCCTCATGGTGTCGCTGGATCTCATCCTCAAGTTTCTCCTGCAAAACCTATGAAAAAGTGAAAATGAGGTAAGTGAAAAAACGGGCAATCAGAAACTGAGACACAACACTTAACTGTATCGTGTTGGGTTCATGACCAATCACTTTAACAGGGTTTGCACTCATTTGAAAAACAAATAACTCCCAAAGTATTCACTGATCAACAACAAGAGCCAACTTCAAAAAGGAGGATAATTGTATAAATACTGTAGACAGGTGCTGGTTGACTGGAAACACCATAAAGGCTATATAAGCTGGCAATCAGAACTCTATTTTGATTCATGACTGTCAGTGTTTTGATTGGTTTACATGGGGGAAATAGCAGAAACAAAGCAAAAAGAGAAAAAAAAGTAAGCAGAAAAGTAATGCTAAAAGGGTCTACTCTATACAAGAAAAAAAGTGCAATTCATGTCCCTGTACTGTAAGAAAGAATTAAAAAATTAGGTTGAAGAACATTGTTGAATAACTTACATACAATAATAATGTTTTTCACTTAACTGTACATGTACATATTAAACAAATTTTGTTACAGTTGGCAATTTTTAGTGCGTGCAGGATACATGTACTTTTGACACTGTGACAAAGATCACTTCTGCCCATTCATGAACCAGGGTGTTATGTATGAGTCAAATCTAAGAGTGCCCACAGTATTACATGTCAGTAGCAAAGGGCTACAATGTACATGACTGCCGACTCAAGTGAGTGCTTGTTAAGTTCTTCGTTGCTGCATGCAGGTCCAGTTACAAACAAACCTGGCAAGAAGGTAAAAAAAAATTATTTCTGCAAACAAAGCTCAGTAATCTTTACAAATAATTTGCACACTTTCCAATAAATAATGGTAACACTTTTTCTAAAAATGCGCTCGAGATGTAAAATTCAGAATTTACCAATTCAGGCTCTTGGACTTCTTCTCATCTTCAAAGTGATGATTTGTATTGTTTCAAAGTGCCCTGAGCTCCAAATTAGACCCTAAGTGGTCTCCACGGGGAGAAAATAGATGAATTTAAATACTGAATGGAAAAAAACTATAGTCTGTAGAAATGGCAGTGTTGAAAACCTCATTTAGGTTTCCTCAAATCAATTTATTTTTGTCACTTCAACCCTAGGGACAGGGCTTTTGGCCCCTCAAGAAATCTCTAAAGAAGGGGGCGTCTGACCAAAGAAAGGGCCCGCACTGGGGATTTTGAGCAAAAATATAAAAGTTGTCTTATGCCCAGGGTCAGCTCGGAAGGGGGGGGCACTCTTGGATTTAACTTATGAATACATAACTCCAGAAATCTTTGCAAAGGTTATTGTTGACATCCAAAGCCATTCCTTTTTGGAAGAAAGTTCTGTCAGTGATGTTTGCCAGTTTCTCAATAGGTTGTCGCCATATTCAGAACCTCCAAATTTCAACTCTTTCCTCAGGACCACGCCGGTCCCTAAGACTCCTCTCCCAACCCTTTAATTAGAGTTGGAACTCAAGTAACAGTCTACAGTACAAGTGACAGGCTGACCTTCAGTTTAGTTTCATAATGGGAAACCGCATCAACCAAGTTAAAGTCTCGACATCTTCTATGTTTTGGCGGTCTTCCACTTTTGGCTCCAACTGCCTGTTTTTTAATGAAATCAAAAAATAGTATTAAACTTTATATACTGTTTTTGGCATAAGAAGTACAACTTATAGACTGACAGTATAATTATTGTTAGTACTATTTTATACACAGTTCTGTAAGTGTCAAATATGTAGTTTCCAAACAACTTTGGGAATCAAATGATAATTCCAAAGTGGGGTTTGTATGGAAAATAAGAAACTGGGGATATGCTGTAATGACTGAGTAATAACAAGGGTAAATGCCATAAAACTGATGTTTGATGTTACAGTAAAGGCTAAATGTACATTAATGAGTCAGAGCAGTACTTTTAATTTATTATATGGCATTTTTTTGAAAAATATGTCAAGTAAACACATTGCAAGTGGCAATAATTTACTTCACACCCTGGTTCTGTGAGCACATTAATATGTAAACGATACAACAATTGTGCGTAACGAAAAATAACAACAAGGAACCAAACTGACTAAACTGGCTTTCAATCCGCCATAACTCAGAATACACGTGTTCCGAAGGAGACCACACTGTGCACATGCGCTGACCTAGTCTCCAGTCTTCACAATTATAGTTCATTACCTGGTAACAATAATCAGTAACACCACTGGGCAATACAGGGAATCCAGTCACACAAGAACCAATAGACAAGGCATCTTTGCCACCTAATGTTTACCAGTAAAGCACTCAGTCGTGACCAATGTTAAACTCACCCTGTTATGCTCCAGCTTCCACACCAATCTGTCATGCTTCTGGATCAATTTTTCCCATTTCTCCAGATTAAACACAATTGATACGTCTTCCACCTTAAGTATATAATCGTGAATTTGTAAATAAAGCTACAAAAGAGTTTATCAATAAAATCTTGATAAATTTGCTTCCTCTTTATAACTACTATGACAAATTTTCAGAATATAATTATTCCCCAGGCAGGCACTGCACAATAAATAATTCAAGAGCTTGGTGCAAAAACGTGATCAAAGTAAGGTGGAAGTTGCTTGTTTTCTTGTTTCAGTAGTTGAATTAACACCTTTCATGATTGAACATTTTGGTTTAATTGTTGGTTTTAGTTTCGGGACTGGGAGGCAGGGCCTTGGAGTGACAGAGTAGCTGTGGGAAAAGGTAGCAGAGCTGAGAGTTACCAGTAAAACAAAAGCTGCCATTTTTGAGTGGAAAAAGCTTCTGGAAAACCTGTCTAGGTAATGTACTGCTGCAAGTTAGTTTGTAGAGTGATACATACAAGAGTTTGTAGAATATACAATGATTTTACCACCTTTGAAAACTTGACAGTTTAACATTTGTTTTAATCAAGCCAAAACCTCGACATGTATGAGCTGAGTTTTATTTTGCCGGCCATTTGACAGGAAGACTAACCATACAGCAATTATTTTGAGCAAGGTCAAGATCAAGTGCTGGCGATTGATATTTTCTTTTAAATACTCTACATTTTTTTCTCAATTTCTCCACCATGAAAATGTGCAAAACGTAGTCCAAGGCAACCCAAAATTTCTTCATTGCCCCCCCCCCCCTCCAACCAAAAAAACCTGCTTAAATGCATGTCACTAAAAACAAGCACGGTTCTTTTTTTGGTTTGAAATAACTCATAGAATATAAGGGCAGTCACATCCGTGCCTTAAAGTTTTACATTGGTGTGGCCTTACGTGCACAAGTACAGTACTTTTGACACAGCTAACGAGGTGCTACGGTACTCAAAATCATATCAAGCTCTGCTTCACAAGAACTAATAATTTATCAGACACTACCCTTTAATACTGAAAAAATCAAAGTGTTCATAATTATTCTGTCAGTGTGCAGAAGCTTCCATTCAATATGGTCAAGCTTTCAGCCCCAAATGCACCATAAACTATGATTGCTGAAAACTCCTAAACTGTGTCTGTAGTCATTAATTTTGTAAACAGGTCGGAAGAATTTTGTTTCTCATCTGACATAAACTGCTGAGTATGATCATCTGCTTTATTTTCATAACCCAATTTAAACAACCTGTTTGTGTGAGTAATAATGTAAGGAGAAGCTGCAGGCTGAAAGGGTTAAAATTCTTTTTTGCAGTTGTAGCAGCAAAACTAAAAATGAGGTGTTGCATCAGCTCTAAAACTGAAACCTTTTCACACAAGTGCACCTTCGGTCCACAAAGGCCAAACTTTGAGCTCTAAATATACAGTAAGTATATTTGATACAGCCCTGTATATCTGGCATAGGTCACGAATAGATTGGAGAAATGTAATTTAAACAATGTTGATGTTCAAGGAACCTTGAGTGCTAAGATTGCTTGACTGTTCTACCAGTAATAAATAGCACAAATTGTCATAAATTAGTCAAAATAAAAGCAAGCAATAATTATTATCAATAATATTAATTATTAACCCACTAAAAATAATAACTACCTGTCCAGGAAACAGTTCCTCCACATAGTTCTTCATGCTCTCTTCATCTTGCAGCTATAAAATTAAATAAGACAGTATTTAAATTAGAAATATTTTTGTCATGTTTACCAAAATACTGCTTTATCAAGCCTACTGCAGTCAGCAACATTGTATCACTCTTTGTAGTGCTCTCATTTTTTCAATGCCAAAACTAAATATGAATCAATCCTAAACAAAACCCATAAGGCTTGGTGTTATGTTTAAGTTAAAGTATTTTGCTTTGAATATCCTGAAGTGATACCAAAAACCACAAGCAGCTGACTCCACCCTCGTTAGTATGGGATGAGGGGGAGGGGAGCTGGGAATAGGGTGAGCAGTTGCATTAAAACAAAGCTTAAGCAAATGTGTGACTTGTTTACTGTAAAAGTTTGTCAGAAAGCATTGATTATTACATGTGTCTCCACCATGGGCAGTTTTAAATCACTGTCAAACCCCAAACAAATGCCCTCCCCTTCCCTAAAACTTAACATTAATAGGTGCATAAATTATGAAGTGAGAGATGCACGAAGGTACATGTAGTAAGTTTGATATGAACTGTTTAGGTGCTAATGGAACGTGTTTTATTACGGTAGGACATATAGCTATACTTTATTCCACATTTACATACTAGAAAATTTTATTCTGAAATAGAATGGCCAAAAAAGCATCTATTCAGTGGATTAAAAACAATGAATCAGCTGATCAGCTGAACCAATCCGTGCAACTAAACCCTGAATTACGTTGGCCCATAAGGCTCAATACTGGATTTGCATGCTCTGTTTCCCATTTTGCGTGCTTTATTTGCAGTCTGCACACTCTAATTCCCATAATTCTGCATACTTCTTTTGCAGTCTGCATGCTCTATTTGCAATTTGCATGCTCTATTTCCCATTCCGGGTGCTCTTTTTGCAGTCTGCGTGCTCTTTTTGCAGTCTGCAGATAGAGCATGCAAACTGCAAGTAGAGCAAGTGTAGTGTAAAAAAGAGCAAGCAAACTGCAAATACAGCATGGGGAATGAAAATAAGGGCGTGCAAACTGCAAATGAAATATGTGTAAACAAAAATAGAGCAAGCCAACTGCAATTAGATTATAGCTGGCAATTTTTTGCGTGCTTTTTGTATGCATCTAAATCTCGATAGACGCACGCCCGTGTGTCTGTCAAACCGTGTGGTTGCATTTAACAATCAAAATGCCCTGAATAGTTTAGGTGAACTCTGTATTCTATCAGTTTCCATTTAAAGTGGCAATGTTCTAAAAGAAATGGTCCATGCTGTAGCTGTACATCTATCGAGTTATGGATGCACGCGGGAAGTTGGGAGAGCACCCGAGAAGCTAGAGAAGCACTCGGCTTCGCCTCATGCCACTCAAACGCTTCTCTCGTGCTCTCCCAACTTCCTGCGTGCATCCATAACTCGATAGACGTACACCAAGCATGGACCATTTCTTAAATAGAGCATGTGGAATGGGGATCATGTGGACTGCAAATAGAGCACTCAAAATGGGAAACAGAGCACACAAATCCTGTGATGACCTTTATGGGCCACCATACTGAATGAACTTGTATCTCCTTCACATGATTCTGATGTAGCATGCAGCTAGACTATGATCAAGAAAAAAAAATTCAATCCGGTGTGACAGTATCAGGGTGAACCCATTCCAGAATGAGATGTTAAGAGTCCTCGTCATGGTTTCAGATGCCATCTTGGCAGAGGTGACTTGACTAGCAGGCAAAAAGGCTAAAAATAAGAGCATTTAAATGGACGTTAAATGTCAAAATATTTAATTTTTATTTACTTTATTTTTTAATCTTTCAAAAACAACTGTTTGAAAAGGGGGAAAAGTGAGTTGCAGATTCTTGGATCAATTTTAAGTGGCAAACTGACCTATTTGATGTAGTTGTGTGGTGTTTGCCTTTCACAAATATTGCGCTTCAGCATCAGCAGAAAAAAAACTACAAGTGATTGCCATTGTCTGGAACGTTTTAAAGCAAATGTATGGAAACAAAAAATATTATTAATCAGGGGCTATTATCTAAGTATAGAACTGAAATAAAGTTGTGCCAAAATGAAACTAAACTCGATCCTTTATCATGAAATAAAACACAACCTTAGGTCCACAGCACAAGGCAACAATCCCTACGTGTACAGAATATCGACATACCCTGGCTGGTATATCTCTCACCAGCACAACATACTGATGCTGGTAGCCCTTGGCCAGGAATTCTTGTCGATACACAGCGTAAACTTTCCACTCCTCAAAAAGTAAATAGCAAATGACCAAAGTGTAGACCCAGATACCAAGCAGATGAGCCCACAGTTTGGGACTGCTTTGGCTTATGTTGGACATAGACAATTGCTCCAATTCACCCAACTTCTCCCCTCCATAATAATTCAATGGCAAGAGCACTGCGATGCCATAAGGCAAGATTATGAACGAGATCTTCAGGCACAGTTTCATGAACCTTAAGTAAACCAGCGCGTCGATCCCAGCGTAATAAAACACATCATCGTCGTTTGCCATAAAAGCTGGCATTACCCAAGCAAAACAGGAGTTTGGTATCTTTCCCAGCGGAAACATCATGTCTAGAAGAAGCAAACGTGGCGAATAAACTCTCTTCAAACGAGGTCGGAGAAATGAAAACAACAGCAGGCATATTATGGTTACTATCACATTTGTCAGGAGGGAAACAACAAATTGGCTGGTACTGCCTGAAAAACCAAAGAAACCATCCGTTGCATTGTGAGTAGAGTTTTTGTTTGTAGATAAATACATGATTGCAGCTCAAAGTTCTTGAAAGGAACTTGCGCTCACACTTCTGATCGGTTTGAGCACGCACGCTTGGTATAACTCGTTCCCAGTGCCAACTTCACTTGCGTGACATCGTTGACCCCATGGGGGTGCGGGGGGGGGATGCGGGGATGATTGCTTTTCTTACGATTTTTCTTTACGGGATAATTGGTGACTTTTCGTGAAATTATGTACCGGAGACGATGACGTGCGTTTTTTTACGATAATTTTTTTTTAGTTTTCAGTTTCAGTTTAATAGTGCCAATAATAGTTAGACTAATCCAGGCACGGATGATCAGCGGGCATTATATGTTTCAGTGGTCAATAATCAATTAAAGATCAGAAAAGATCCACAGACTTTGATTGGACAGTATTGGAAGGTAAAGTATTCCATTCAGGAATGGTTCTTACATAAAATGAATATTTATATGCGTTAACTGAGGATAGTAATTGCTTATAGTTGTGAATACGGTGTAAACGCTGAGACCGATATTATTTCACCATATCATTAGGGAGCGGAATGTCAATTAAACTATTTTGGATCTTAAAAAAAATTAAACCGTTCCACTTTCTTCGGTTTTCTAATGAGTCCCAGTTGATTACCGGTATTTCCTCGAATAAACGCTGCCCTCAAACCTGAGAGTAAAAATATTGATAAACGCTGCACCCTGTAAGTGTATAAGGTTTGGAAGGCAGGGACAATATCAAATTTATCTGATTTCTTAAGCGTTTACAAGCGCAACAAGTTGTAGTTTTGAAACTGTAAAGCTTGATCGGTACAGCCAAACAAAGAAATGTATCCTTTTTCTACTTTTTAAAGTAAAGTTAAGGTAGGTTGTTTCAAACACAAACAGCAATTTAAATCAATGCCGCCCTCGAACAAACGCCGCCCTCTATTAAACGCAGCACCCAAATCAAGAAAAGGTTAATAAACGCCGCGGCGTTTACCACAGTATTTGAAAATAGATCCTTAGGGTGCGTTCGATTGACTCGATAAACGGCACAGGAATAAACTACGGTGGCCCGTAAGGCTCAGCACAAAAATAACAGAATGACACACACAACAATAAAAGAAACAACGCAAACAAAAT
>JAOBRG010393912.1:0-10430 GCA_027574985.1 Umimayanthus nakama | reverse complement strand
AAAACAAGGCGTCTGATGGACAACAGCGGTGTTTCTTTTCAAACGCTCTCTTAACTCAGTTGGTTTTTGCTGCAGTTCATTCAGAAAGCCAAATGTATGTGGATCGAGTGACATTGTAATCAAACAAAGTCATTTTTAGAGAGGGGGCGGAGCATGCGCGGAAGTCAAAATTTCGAGAATGTCGGTCTCCAGTGAAAAAAGACTGCATACGGCATTTGCTAGGTTTAATTCCACGCTTCTTTCATAAGCGTTCATTATGAAATACAGTACTATCCTAGTTTGCATATGGTGAAAAGATTAGCTTGAAATTGGGCGAAATATCAACTAGTGATTTTTAGTCTCGCTGACATGCTTCAGGAGAACCTTTTCCCGTTAAAGCGCTTATAATTTTTTTTTTGGGGGGGGGATACTTAAACATCCGTTTTTCGATTGCCGTCGCAGGAGGTGAAAATGATGCAGAGCGGTACGGTATTGAATGGACCTATTTCAAGAAAGGTTGTATATTAGAATTAAAGATTACCGTCAGTTTACAGCCTCACTTTCTTATGAACAAATCTATTATTAAAACACAGTGCATTACAAAGTTGACAAAACAACTGTTTTTGTCAACCTATTAGCAAAAGCATGTATCTACATTTTCTTTTCAACATTAAAGACTTGGGTGCGTTAGATAAAGTTTAGTCTCAATTAAATCGGTTACGTTATTTACGTGATGTTAACAGCATGGATTTTACTGATGTATTTTTAACCAGCATAAATACTTTTTACTGGACGAGTGCGAAGTCAACACGGCAAGTTATGGACCGAGATACTTTTCCTTTTTTTATTGCCCAAGCACAAAGCGCAGTCCATGAAAACAAGGAAGGACAAAAAAAAATAATAGTCTTTGGAAAGTACTGACAGAGAAATTCAAACTGGCAAACAATTTACAACAGCACTAAATCGACAAGGTTTCTACACATCTGCTTGTGATAGAATAAAAGTGTGTAATGATAACTCGTTTTCACCAATCTTTTTACAACTTAAAACTCCGAAAAGCCGGTGACTCAGACAGCTGGAATAATTAACAGCACAAACTGGGTCAATAGTTTTAGCATTTAAGGCCCTGTCTACACATCTACACTTTCGTTACTGAACGCAACCTGTTTCTCTCTTTTTAAACTAACTCCATTTACATGCGAACTATGGAAAATAGTATGTACGGCATCTTTTCGTGTATTTTATACAAAAATGTTTGCATTTTCAAGTGAAAACGTAAACATGTAGATAGTTTATAAGTTTATCTTTAATGATATTAACCAATTAGGTCCCAGCACACACAATATATTTCTAGTCCTTAAGTCAGCATCCTAAATGTATATATTGCGCGTTAGCATGGAATGGGTCTTCCCGTAGGTTGTCAAGAGACTAAAAATTACCTTCTGTTTGCTGAAACTTTTGATATTCTACAACTCAACTGAGAAAACAAAAAGGACCTACCTGAAAACAGTTATAGCTAAATAATAGCTGTTCGATCTAGTCAGCCATAAACGCGAGCAGTTTAAAGTGGTGTAAAAGGTACTTTTTTATTCGTATCTAACTCTGTCAATTGATCAATAATGTTAATGCTCTTTTATATTATAAAAAATAAATATTTAAATCGTAGCAAAACCCATATCATTAAAATATTTGCATATGCGACTGAACTTTATCAAACAGCATTATTTTTTAATTGTAGGCGTTTGGTCCTGTTTTTTGTTACCTTGTTTTGAAGGTAGCACCCCGTGCGTGTCAATGTAAAGTATTAACCCTCGGAAGTCCAAGCTATTTACTGCTACAAGTTAGCCCAGGGGGGTGGGGTCATTTGGACCCCCCCCCGTAAATTTTCGAAACGGTTGCACATAAAAGATCAGGCTTTTGCATGGAAGTAGCTTTTGGTTTGCTAATTACTTGTCATTACAACAATCAAGTTTTAATTAAGAGCTGTTGCTATGGCAACAATCGTTTCACAACATGTCCGCCATCTTGGCCGCTATCTTGGTTTTTTCAAAAAAGTTATTTTACGCAAAAGGAAGCAAATTTTACTGGAATTAGTAGAAAACATGTATTTTCAGCATAAAATAGGAATTATAATTGAGAATAGAGCCTAAAAGAAGAAATGAGAACCATTTTTCCATAAAAATTTACCGTTTTTTATTCTGAACTTTAATTTGCATAATTAATTACACATTAATTAAAAGTGATGACGTCATCCAATTAACGTCAAAAAATGCACTCATTATCAGACTACAGGTACCGCAAGTTTCATCTTGATTGCTTGAAAGCTTCAAATTTTAGGTCGGAAAACCTATGGGGGGTCCATTTGACCACCCCCCCCCTTGGACTTTCGAGGGTTAAAAGAAGAGTGGGTTTCTTAATTTATTGATTTCAAATTTCAATATGTAATACTTTTCACGCTGAAGCTTGATTTCAGTTAATGCAGTTGAGGCCCCAACACAATCTGTAAAAGATAGTAGTTCAAACAGGAATTTATGAACGGAAAATAAAATAACTCGTGTAGATTATTATAGTACAAAGCAATGCAAACTCGTTAATTAAAAAATAAAAAGTACATCCAGGGACAGCAATCAATTGTTCCACGGTATTTCGCCAATGTTGGAGTGCTTGTCACGTAATGCCGCGGTACTGGGAGTCAAGTTCCAACACTTACAAGAAAATAAGCCGAAGACCCAGATCTGACCAATAATCCCCCATCTAAGCCAATTTCTTGTACCTTTATCGCCAGTTCTAAGTTTGCATTAGGCTTCGGAACTACTTTCATCTCGGTGTGTCAGAGGTGCCAGTCACGTGACTACAACTTTCCCATTAAAGGAAATTGTTTCGGGTTTTTCCTTCAATTTTTTGCCAAATGCTTCGAATTTTTAATGTTTTACGACATAAAATCATGTACTAAACAAAAAATTGTGATTAGTTAAAATTGCTAAAAATGTTTTCTTTGGATATTTTAAAACAAAACTAAACGTTTTCGACTATTCAGTCATCTTCAGAGTTAAACACAGCTAAGCCCTCAACCTGTGGTTGAACCACAGGAATACCGGCCGCCGAAATCTGAACTTCATCAATGCACAGAGTTGTGAGTAGCTGATATCCACACTGAAAATTATGCAAGTGTAACAAGCGAGTCTATAGGCATTATAATCAGCGGTAACTTGGAATGGAAACCGTTCTATAGGCTTTTTCATATGAAAGTCAGCTCAGACAGTTTACTTTGACTGAGATTAGACATGGCAACTTAAATTAAGCAATAACATAAATATAGACGCACAAATTTCAATTACAACGTTTTAGAGAAGCACCATACGCTACATTCGCGCTTTATGTACTTCAAACTAGGATACAGCTTCAAAACGTTTTCAAACTAGAACGATAACAATTTGAAAAATCAACAACGACGAAAACGCACTTTGGTACTCCATATGCACTTATAGAGCCAAAATAATGATCGTGCACAACATAACTTATGATAGCATAACATAACATAACACAGCACAACACAACATAACATAACACAACTTAACGCTTATCAATATTTCAGAAAAGCTGTAGTGTAAAATGAATAAAATGGGTTGAAGAAAACACATTTAGGCTTAAATATGATAGGTGAATTTTAATAATTGCTTTAAGCTCAGTAATTGCTGCGGTTTTTTGCAAGACATTTCGTCGGTTTCACAAAGGCGATGGAGAAAGCGCTATCCCTGTGGGGAACACGTAGCTTGTTGCCGGAACAGGTATAGTTAGCAGACGTTAGCTTGCTTGACAAAATTACAAAAACCCCAGTGAAACACAGGTTACACAATTTGCCGTTTTTCTCCTTCGTTTGCAAAGACTTCTTGACTTAAAAAAAAACTTTATCGGTGTACATTATATAAAGATTGCAACAAATTAAGCAGCATTGAAGCAACTGTTAAACTAAGCGTTTCCATCTCTTCAATGATTTTTAAGCAGTAGAATGGAAGAATAGATAGTGTATCTCATCTGCTATTCATGAGTGCCATCGGAACAAAACTTCATTTTCACAAGCTGGCCTCAATGCAATTGAAACGTTTCGTAATTACTGTAATTGCTTGACTTACTTGAATTTTTATTTTTATCTCTTTGCCTCTAAATTAAATAAAAACTTAAACGACCGATTTCAGGAGGAAAAGAACAGAAATATTAGAAATATTAACGTTAGAGAGAAGAAACAAAACTTACTTTGCGTTCTGAGTATAAAACAACAAAATATATGATAAAATAACTTTTACTTTGCTATGGGAACCTTCTTGTGAACTGACAACGAAGAAAATGGAGGTGACAGCTTATTTCATGTTCTTGGTACAATTTCATGACATAATCGAACCAGATGGTAAAGTTTTTCGAGGTATTAGGATACATTTTTAATTATTTTTATCAGTTATTTGAGTGAGTAAGGGACTCACCTTCCTTAAATAAGTAAGAACGAACACAATTTATAAATCGTTTAAATATTAATCTACCTACTCCTACAGCTTGTACGTCTCGTGTAGTCACTTTAAATGTCTCACTAACCCTTACAAATGTTTTTATGAGATCTGTATTTGACAGGAGTAGGCTGTTGTTCCCTTTAGAGTCTGAAGTTTAGTGTACAAAAACAGAGGTATAATATTTATGTAATGTTAATGAACGTAAATATTTTTATGCAAATATTCTTAATTGAAGCAAGCAAAATTTCAAAAGCATGTCGTGTTTTCTAGATATACCCCAAGGCATGCAATCATAAAACGCTTTCTTACATAAGGAAACTAGCCAGAAAGACTAGCAATTTCTTGTAGAAGTCCAGTTATGGAAGTATCAAGATTCGCTGAATACTTTCTAAAAGTCTTTCTAAAACGCTTTTGTTTTCGTGAAGGTGGTTTGTTAGCACATTGTTTGTGTAGCATCACGTGGATAGTTACTGTATACCATACATGGTGTTATATGATTGGCAGTACACTTTTCTGGCCGAAAACACCTTACTTTCTGGATACAGGAGATGCAAGTTCACATGTTTGAATCATAAGGAGAAAGAAGAGGAAGATTTTCTTTGTTGCAAATCATTTTCCTGTGGGACTCGTTGTTGGTAAGGTAGAACGATATAGATTTTTTAGCTTTTGTTTTGTTTGTAGGGACCAATCAATATTTATGGTGTGGGTTAAAGCTGAAGGTAAATTGGGTTTTTAAAGAATCGTTTGTACGGAGAAAAGTCTCAAAACCAGATTGAGTCAAAGATTGCAAGAAGGAAAAATGTTTTGTCTTTTGTCCCAATTCCTTTGGCTTTGGCAACGACTTATCTCTTAGTGATACAGGAGTTTTTAAGCTCTTTTTATGACGTATTATGAACAACGTTTCACTGGGTTTTTTTTTCTTTGATGCATTTAGAATCATGATGCAAAAAAAAGCCGGGTTAACTTTCTAAAATTTTTCGACCGATGGAACAAACACGTTATGAAAAGCTGTCCAAAGTTTCTACAAGTAAAAAGCAAGTTAAGGACGCAAGTGTAAAGGCTTAAAAATAACTTTAGCATAAACAAATGTTTCTTGCATGTACCTCAAACCTTAAACATGTGAAACCTATCATTATTTGTAAATGGTTTCAGTAAAATCGTGCTGGCAAGGGATTGGAGCAAATTCAGGTCACGCGAGCGAATCGTTTGAGCAAACTAAACTAGCTCGCTCGTTGAAATTCGCCCAATTGCAATGATGCTTATTTTGTTGACCTTAAGGTAACTGTTCAGCTTGAGCGGTGTTTTCGGTTAATTGAGCAAACCTCTGTTATTTCGTTACGTTACCCTATACACCTACATATCACTAAAAAGCTTATTAAATTCTCTATATCGCTGTTTTATTTTTATTGGGTAGTTTCAAATAAATAAAGAGAACGAACGCCTTCTTTTTGGACCTTTGTTTTCCCTTTCGGGAATTCCAAGTTGGAGGAGTTGCGTTTGATGGCACTAATCATTACATTATCATATTTGACACTATTTGAAGTCCAGTAATATTTGAACAGGCTGCTTTGTTTGTATTACATGTATACAGCCAAAACTCCGAAATAGCACTTTCGTAATCTAAAGAGGCTGAGTTAATCGTGATACCTTGACAAGTTTTAAAACTTCAAGCTTCTGTTATTTAGCTTTAAGACTGTCAAAATTTTAAACCAGTGGACGAAAAACTGCTGGAGTTAGAACCTCGAGTGTATCATAAAGTTTTATCAAAAACAGTCTTGAGAAAAAAAGCTTTTAAAAGTCTCGGCGCCCCCTCAAGCCTGCTTCCGGTGATTATTTTTTGTGTTTGAAATGCTTGTTGTATGTATGAGATATAACAATAATTTTTCGCTATTTTAAAGTTTTATTTCTGATCCATCCGTACGACTAACAATCTCATTCTCGGGCCATTTCCTTCGGTTTCAAACTGAACAAAACCCTTAGAGTGTCGCTCAAAGTTTGATATTATATAAAAATCACTCTAAGGGTAGTGGGGCACTGTGATTAACTAAAGGTATTTATACCACAGAACAATTAGGGTTTTCATTCAGTTATTTTTCATCAGCTATTTTGTTTAGACTTCTTTTAAATATTCGAATGGTTAGTCCTACTAAGACTGGGGGACTTAAAGATTTAAATTTTCGAGAAATTCCTTGATATTCATTTTTTCTGTCACAGGTGGTGACTTTTACTAAGATTAGTGGACGAACAAAGTTCTGCAAAACTTTTGCGCCAAGGGTACAATTTGCAACAATGGCTACCCTCTTTTGGACGCAATGTCTACTTTTAAAAGTGCCGGCTGATTTAAACAATTAAAGATTTGTATCTATAATTAACAAATTACTTAGTACATTATTAGTGCAAGTTGTTAGCCTCAAAGTCAGTTAATTGATAAATTTTGTAAAACAGTTAATTTTACACTTGATTTGTGACGTCATAGATGTTGCACAAATTCCTAGCCGATTTGTATTTAAAAACAGTGGAAACAGAACTGAAATGATATAAGTGACACTAATAGAGTTACATGTAAATACAAAGAAATTGGATAAAACATCATTGTTTTAGTTGATGAGCCGATGAGAGGTTTGAACATCGAACTTTCACTAATAAAGCAATCTTTGCAATACTCAACTTCTTCTTGTACTAAAAGAGAAGTTTTCTCTTCATTTTATTTCATTAATTTGTCGTTTGTCGTTTTTTCTCTAAACTGCTAAATTTTTGATCTGCAAGATTTTTAAAAGCCCATTTATTAATAATTATGACGTAAGGGTGATGTCACTTTACGACATATCATCACTTACTAGTTGGAAATTAAAGATTAGTTTTGTATGAACTGAAAATGTCAAAGTATCTCCTCAATACCTTGCATTGCAAGAACGAGCAGGTGGGTTTTTTCTAACTCCCCCCCCCTCCCCCCATCTTTCCTCAAGCGGTCTGACGGATACCTTAAAAGCCGCAGTCTGCGACAGGCTACCGATGATTATGCATTCCCATCAAAAAGTTCCGCTTGTCAGTGAGTTTATTGGCTAACAACAGCAGTCTTTTGACCACTCTTTTCATTGTTTCGCTAATATGAAACAAACCACAAAGGTTTTTTTTGGAAAATCCTTTAAACCACATCTCTGCCAACTAAAAGTTCAATCGTTAAACGTCTTGTGCTATAAAATGAAACAACTGTGTAGTAAATGGCAACGTTTTCGAAAAAATGACACAGTGCAGAATAAAGCAGCAACACGAACGGGCCAAATTACGAAAAAATTTTAACAGGTTTATCAACCTATTATTATTAAGTTTGTGCTCTAAGTAGTTTCCTGTGAAGATAAAATTGGACCTTTTGGCATTATAGACAACTTAATTGTTTATTTCAAGCCATAACTAAAAAAATGACTTTCAGAATAAGTTAAATTACTTTTTCCTGAACATTGTAAAACGAATATTTATCATTTAATCATAAACTTTGGACCATTAAAGTGTGACTTGTATAAGTTAAGTCAAGCTCAAAGGGAGCAGGCCAGGATATGTCGATCCCACTAAATAGTTTTGTTTGTTTGCTTTGGGAACCTGCTTTACGGGGCGTCGGCATAGAGTAAAACTATGATCTGAGGTTGTCAGTGAAAAGAAACTTTCATTAAAAACGGCCGATTGGTCGTGGGGACACAAAAAAATGTTGTTCGGTCATACGAGTGGTCTCTGCTCGAAGGGTACGCAGAGACTATTAAAACGTAAATTCTATTTGTTTGCGTGGCCAGCATTCGCTCCATTTATTAAATCTTAGTACCAGAGTCGACAGCTTAACGGATCTTTCAAAAAAAAATTCACTGTTAGTATAAAATGCAAAGTTAAGGATATTTCGTACGGAGCAGTATTTGAAAGTTCGGCTAAAAAGTAAGTTAAAGTAAACAAAAAGCTTGAAGCTGCAAAGGATAAAAAACAAACCGATACAATGCTATAAGCTGGTACATCAAAACTCAAAGCAAACGATTCCCTCGGACGTCCACGCCTCTGATTATCCATCCTTAATAAAGAATAGCTACAATTGCTTTTTTCGACTGACGGATGAAAAATTTGTTGATTTCAAGGGTTCCAGATTATAATCACTACCGTGTCGCTTTCGCCACCATCGTGCGAAGAAAATGAACCTAAATCACTGGCTGTTTTGGACAAAATCCCTTTGCTAAAATCTTATACGCCCGCCAGCAAGTCGTTCATATCTGAAAAAAAATGCTAAGTTAATTTTCCACTGTGAGATCTCGCTTAATTGTTACTGCCTTCTTTTTTGGAAGTCGTATTCATCGACAAAACTTACACCAACGCACTACGCCATTTTCTTTTCACACAGTACTCACCAACCACATCAAATCGAGGTTAGCCTTGATACGGGCGTCCCGGAAAACACCCTTCCGTTCGAGAGCTAATCTATAAATAATTGATTTTAGTGGCATCGACATATCCCAATTAGTGGACACGGACGGTTTCTCTCTTTCCCATTACTTTTCTCTTGGTGCAGTCAAACACACTCTTTGTGCAAAACGGTATCATTTCAGTAACAGGATTTTTTCTAGGAATGTGAGCTACTAAGATAGTTTTTTTATTGAGGTCAGATATAGCAACATAAAACTAGTTAATAACATTTTTATGGATGTTAACTTATTCTCCCAACGTTATTAATTGTCAGAAATTTTCTGCTAATATATTGTTGGCATTTTTTCTTGTAATTGATTTGTGTACATCTGTAAGAAACGTAATTGGATTTTATGAGAAGTTAGTTTAAACATTTCTATATATCTTTAAACACTTCTTTTAGGTCTGAACACAATAAGCATTGCCTTTTTTTCTTCCAGACACAAAGGGACAGTAACATACTGGCACAGCAGTACTGGTCAGTGATGCCATTCTAAAGACAGAGAAGTTCCCTGCCATATAATGAACAATTCTACAACTATAATTGGAGAGTGTTTTCAAGAACGCTTGCAAATCGTCTATTGCAGTATTTTGGGAGTTCTTGCTCCAGGAATTGTAGTGGGAAACTTGCTTGCCATCATAACTTTTTCTAAAAGGAACATAGCTTCCAAACATGCTCACATCCTCTTGATGAATTTAGCAATTGCAGACATTCTTGTTGGAGCCATTTCAATTCCTTTGTTCATTTATATTGTTGGTTCTTTAAACAGATGGTGGAGCAGCGGACCAAGAGTCCTCAAGTCAATCTATGGTGCTAATGACATTCTGTCAGGATTAGCGTCTATATTTTGTTTGGTGTGCATATCACCGGAAAGGTTGTATGCAATAGGGTGGCCCATAAACCATCGATTGACTAATAAACGTGCTTATTGCAGCTGCGTATGTTTGATCTGATTTTCATCTGGGCTTGTTGCAGCACCTTAGTTTCTATTGGATTTTCTTACGTTGGCTTACATAATAGTGATCTCTTTCTCGCTGTCGTTGTTGCTGATCTTCGCAGCTTACATCAAGCTGTGGCACATCATTAAAACGCGTAAAGTTGGCACAGAACAAAGACAATTGCAAATAAAACAAGACAGAAAACTAGCCAAAACCTTACTCATTGTTCACGCTTGCATTTGTTTTCTCTTGGGTACCTTTTCAACTAATTCTATCAATCTTTTATTATTTCTGTACAACAGTCTGCTACCCTCTTCCTTATAATGTGTTTTATGCCACCAAGATTCTACACTACGCAAACTCAATGGTTAACCCTATACTGTACGTCTTCCGAATGAAGGAGTTCCGAACTTCCGTCAGGAATATGCTGCAGTGCAAACGAACAAATAGACTCGGTGCTGGGAGATCACTTAAAGACGATTCAATAACAATGGACATCAAACTTTAACAGGAAGATGATAGTCAGATATAAACCCACGTTTGCAGTTAGCTAGATAGATAGATAGATAGATA
>JAOBRG010393901.1:0-10430 GCA_027574985.1 Umimayanthus nakama | reverse complement strand
ATCCCCTTTTCTTTTAAAAATTATTTTGAATGAGCAAAAGGTGCTTTTGGCCTCCCTTCCCCCCCCCCCCCCCACTATGAGTCACTAGTAACCCTCAAAGTTTTGGATGTCACTGGCGTGCAACACTATAAATGACACGCTGCCGGCATTACGATAACATGCACAAGTAATTTGCATTAGTAGCCATGTTTCGCTGAAAATCTGTGTGTAGTTTTTTTTCTGTAACGCGCTGCAACTAATACAAAAAAGCAACTGAACCAACAATTATCATTTAAGGCGAAAGGAACAGTACAGTATTGTTTTAATGCATTAAACAATTCATTTTTAAATACAAGTACGAAGGAGATCTCGTACTTCGGCAGTACGTGTCTACAAATATGTCGTGTCCGTAACAATATTACAACCATATACACTCTTCCAATATACAAAATTAACTACACCCTTAATTTATAAATTTCGGCGAGATCTTCGATAAAAGTACCTGTAACTTTAAATTTCCTCTGAAAGAAATCCTGGACCTTTATGTATTTCTTTAGGCTGATTTGGCTATACTGAGCCAATGAGCAATCAGCTTGACTGCACATGCTCGCAATGTTCCTCTGTTTCGTTTGCAGAAAGTCCGGTCTGGGCGATTTTTTTTTTCTACGCCCACTTAAAGATGGCGGACGCTTACTAGAACTGAAACAATGCTCAAACTGAGAGTCGTACTTAGAAAAATTTCAAGAAAAAAACTAGAAGTTAAAAATGCCAAAGATAGGTGCGCATGACGAGTCTAGAACGTAGGACCTCGTATTTATGACTCACAGTTCACTACCACCACACTTACCCATGGTTTCGCTGCCAATACTTCTTATTTTCTGGTATGTAAATCCAAAGTTCTTACAAAAGTAACCCTGACCCAACCCTAACCCCAGTTTACCATAGATAACCATGAACAACCATCAATAGCCTTTTGATAATAAATGAGCCGTGACAGTCCGTAAAAAATTATTTGCCCGGTCTGGAGGCGCTTCAGTTACTAGTCGACTCTGCAGAAAAATGCTTCCACCTTTATCCACACTGCATGCACAGTGAATCTTTCCGCAGAGTATTCTTATATAATAATTTTAGAATAACTCATTGATTTTCTTTAGTTGTTCACTCTCGCTCTTCATGCACGTAGAACCCTTGTTTAAATGTCACAACGGCAAGTAATTGGTCCCCAAGTTCTTGGCGGGGTCATCACAAACCTTCTCTTAGAAGCTGAGTTAATCATTATTGTGGATATTTTCCTAATTGCAATTATAATTTGCAAGAGTCTTCAGTTATTTAGAAGTAGTTGCCAAGATGAGAGAAACCCGGTTCACAAGTAAACTTGCGTAGCAGCTGCCGACCATTAACTGTATGTCTCTTTTGCTGTGTTGTCTTTAATTCATTCCTCACGTCAGTCATCACTTAAAATCCTGATTGATGCTTCGTCCAATCAGCCATCGCCTTATCTCACTGGTTCCTGCTCCAATCTCATAAAGCTTGGCATCACGCATTATTCGACCGGTGGGATAGTCGTTGATATAGCCGTTGCCACCTGCGGCCAGAAAGCAAGAAAATAAAAAACACTTTGTCAAAACGTCAGTGATAAATTTTGTGAACTGCGTACTGAAACACGTCAGCTTCCATTTGCTCCAAGACAAATGTATTTGGTTGAACCACATAATAGGACAAGATGGTGTTCAAAATCGCCTTGAGACTTGTAGCAGCTCAAAGCCTACACTACACAAATACTTCGGAAAGGCTATGCCATGGTACTAATACACAAAATTTCAATATATAGATACATTTCTAATAGGGAGGAAATAAGGTATCTGCACTGTTTTATCTCTTTCCACGAAGCGGAAGACAACACTGAAGTTGATTGTTGATTCTACTTTTAAAGCCTCCAGAGCTTTTACAAACAACGAAACTGAGCACAAAGAAAAGTGTGCTTTTGTTCGTGTCCGCTCTACTCGTGCTTGAGTCAAGCCTGTTCTGACGGTGAACTTAACTAGAAACAACAACAAAAAAATCTTTATCCAGTGATTCAGATCGTAGCTACAAGAGGTTTTCAATTAGGGTAGTAAGTAGCCAGGTTTTGCGGAAATAGTTATAGAAATTATGTTGTTAGGAGCTCTGAAGGCACTACAAATATCATTATAGATATAGCAACAGCAGTACTTACGCTCAAACACATATGCAACACAAAAACACACACATACAGAAAGATGCACACACATAAAAAAGCCCAACAAAGATCATCCATTCAATACTGCAGTTGGATTACGTATCAAGTTGTTATAAAATTTAGTTATAGAAGATCGATTAAAGGGTAAAAATAGAAGAAAAGGAGAAGAACACGCTTCAAAATGACAAAATCAATGTCAAGAAAACACATATACTCTCACCGAGACACTGAATGGCGTCAAGGGCAACTTGTGTGGCCTTTTCTGCTGCGTACAGAATCACTCCTGCACAGTCCTTAAGGAGAAAACAGAAACAGTATGAAATAGAAGCTCCTAAACGACAGTTCAACAAGCAAAATTTTAACACCGGTCATTTTAAAGCACGCATATTCACATCTTAAATGTTTTTCACTTGAAAAACAGATCTTAAGATATGAACCACATATTTTGGATCAAAGATCGGTATCCTTAACTTTACAAGAAGTTCAGCATCTATGATAGGACTAAACTGCTTCAGTAAAAAACTGGTTTTTTGTGGATCTGAGCCAGAGATTGGCGGCCTGAAACGGTTCTTGACCTCTTAACTTTGGGCAAATTCCGACTGAGAATCGATGTTCTTCTTAAAGTTTGTTCTTGTAACAAACACTGGGAAGATAGAACTTGTGTATCATCTACACTCGTAGCTGCAAATTCCTTCATTTTATCTATCGTGTTTTTCAAGTCAGTGAAACGTTTCCCTAATAATACTGTTTGAGTCGCAACTTTTAACAAAACGCGCTTTTCAAGAACAAAGTAACCACCACGATAAGCACATGTAATTGATCTTCTCTCTCACCTTGGGATTGATATGGCCGGCGTCACATGATCTCGCCACAGAATACACGTAAGATCTACACGCACTTAGCGTAGTGTACATGTCCGCCATCTTGCCTTGCAACAACTAAAGATGAAATCAGACTTAATCGGAGAATAAAACAAAATTCTCTTACAAGCAAGCAACTCGCTACAACTCTACTTGTTAACGCCAATCTTCACATCTCTATTGGTCTGTCTTTGAGTGTGTTTGTCTTTCTGTCTGTCTTTCTATCTGTCCGTCTTTCCGTGTTTCCATCTGTCTTTCTGTCTGTCTCGGTGTCCGTCTAGCTGTCTCGGTTTGATTTTAAAACTCAAAAAAGTTTTGAGTGTCAGTCTTATCATAATATGCTTATGACTTTGGTTTATTAACAGCAAAAAATTTCGTTTGTCATGTCTGCAAGATTTTAAGCGCTACTTACTGTTCGCTACTTTCCCTATCGTTCTGTTGTTAATATGCACTGTACATGTATCTCCTTACGATGTTGTCTTTTTGAAGACTATAAATTAATCTGCGAGTTGTTTTCCTAATGTGTTTCTCGTAGATTGTGCAAACTATTATAGTAACATTATACAGCACTAAGATAAACTTCAGTGAAAAACAAATACAACAAAATGCGAGTTCTTTTCTTAATGTATTTCTCGTAGACCGCTTCAATAATGAGATAATACAGACTATTATAGTCACATTATTCAGCAGGTAAATTTCAGTGAAAAGCAAATACAACAAAATGCGAGCTGTTTTCTTAATGATTGTATTTCTCGTAAACCGCTTCTATAATGAGATACTACAAACTATTGTAGTCACATTATACAGCAAGTAAATTTCAGTGAAAAGCACATACAATAAAATGTTAAGACTTCTACCTGAAATTCTCCAATCTTCTGACCAAAAGCCTTTCTCTGATGAACATACGGGAAAGTGATATCTAACGCCGACTGCATGACGCCAAGGGGTCCGGCAGCAAGTAGCATTCTCTCCAGGTCCAACCCACTCATTAGTACATATACTCCCTTATTGTACTCCCCCATCACATTCTCCGCTGCAATAAGTCACAACATAAGAGAATGAACTCAGTCTGGAATCATTCTTTGTACATAACATCTGACTGCCAACCTGGGGCCAGTTGTTCGAAGAGTGGATAACTTTATCCAGCGGATAAATCGCTACCCAGTGGATAAAATTGACGCGTTCTTGATTTTGATTGGACAAGGCGCCAATTTTATCCACTGGGTAAGGATTTATCTGCTGGATAGAGTTATCCACTCTTCATACAACCTGGCCCAGAAGATTCCAGGCTCAATCACCGGCCTGGTCAAAGGTTAAACTTTGGGTGCCCTTTTTTCGCCACACCATCCGTGGACAGGGACGTTAAGCCGTTGGTCTAGTCTCTCAACGTTCTATCGGGAGACTTAAAAGAACCCACACCCTTGTCGGTAGGAGTAGGCTAATGCTGGTGTCGTGGATTGCGGTCGAGCGTTTTAACCTGAATCATTGACTCGGGAATAAGGCAACCTCTCCCCAACGTAATCGACTAAAACAAACTATATAATGAGTTATTACGTTTTAACACAAATTTAATTAACACTACTGAGATACATGTACATGTATCAGATAATTGGCACAAAATATTTTATCCTCAATTCACAAATGCCACCAGAAGCCTTTTAGAATTGGATGCATGTACACTGTGCCATCCTTAGCATATTTCTCAAGCTACAGTCGGAATATGCAGATATGGTATCGAGTTACCAAAAAAAGCTTAAAACGTACCTGGTACTTTGCAGTCTTCAAATATAAGTTCAGAAGTGTTGGATCCTCTCATTCCAAGCTTGTCCAGTTTTGGTCCAGTACTGAACCCAGCCATTCCCTGCAGAGAGCACACGAGAACGAACACAATATTTTCATTTACTACAACAAAACACACTTAAAAGTAATACTGTAGCTTCCTAATTTGAAGCCCCTGGTACACAGTAATAGACATACAATGCACAATTCCACACAGCTACACATAAAAAACACTCACCACCGCACACCACCTGTTGCTCTTCCCCTGAACTACAGTACATCTCAGTTAAACAGTCTATCTACTGGCTGTAACTCTGCTGATCAATTTTGCAAACGCATTTCTGCTTTGAACCACGCTTCAGTAAGTCTGCTTGTGTTGTTTTTGTTTTTGCTGTTTTTATTGTTTTGCTGATCACCTCCAAGCTGAAAATCTTCCTTGAGAGGGGCAACTGTATTTGAAATTACGTATTAAACAAACCAGCTTTTATAAGAGTGTTCAATGAAAAGTAACTGTCATAAGGCTTCAAATGGCACGTACTCATTGATCAACAAAGCTTGACACAAGAACTTTTAATACACAGCTGTTGTCTGTTGTAAACAAGGACAGATGAAAATTTCCCTGTCTCTTTGTTACTGTATGTGAGTCGCCAAGACATAACTATTAATATTAACATGTTCGTGCAAAGCCTATTCTCGGATTGTGGTATTGATAACTGGAGTTACTTGCAATACCTTCTCAACAAGAAAGGTTGTGATACCATGCTGATGTTTCTCAGGCTCTGTCTTGGCATACACGACCAGCACATCAGCATCAGGACCATTTGTGATCCACATCTTGCTACCATTTAACACATAGTAGTCACCTACAATCAAATGGTACAATCAGGTCAACTATGTGTACGTGTAACCTTTTCTGTCCCAAACATGAGAAATGATATATGTTGCTTAATTCTCTTAAATGGTTTCCATAAAAACTTTCCTTGTCATCGATTTGGGAGACTCTTTATTTCATATTGGATAGCCTGCAGTGTGCGCTCAACTCAGGACTGCGATAAACACCTTTGCCAGTTAACATTCAAACTCGTGTTACACGCACTTATAGAGCTTACATGTGTTTACTAAATACTGAATAACTGAATTAATTTCTGGCTTTGTAACTCATAGAGTTTTTGTGTTACTTAACCAACACAATTTCAATAAAGTCACATGGCAATAAACAACTGATCCATTTGTACCTTCTTTTTTGGCTACCAGTCTCATGTTGACGACATCTGATCCAGCCTCATTCTCACTCATTGCAAGTGCTCCAATGTGTTCTCCACTGATGAGCTGCAGGAGTACAATTCGCAAGATCAGACACATATGCCAAGAAATAAACTTATTTTTGGACATTAGCAAAAGCAAAACCAAGATTAAGTTGTTCAATACTTAGATGATATCAGAATGAGTTTTACAGACACACATAATATTTCGTTCCATTTTTAAATCATGGATACGTGAACCTTAAACACGAGTTATTGGGGACACCGATGTCACTGGGTCATAACTCAAGTATTAGCACGCAGCCAATCAGAATTCCTTTAATAACTCATCCTGGTAGCAAATCAAAACAAGCGTTTAAACAAAATGGAATAACGTGTGACATCGACAGAGACCAGACATGCCAGAGCTCGGTTGAAATGAACAAGCGTTCAGATCAAGACAGGTGCAGACAAACCACAAAGGTCATCATGTCTGGCTTTCTGCATAAAAAACATTCGCAAGCACTCCTTTTACAGTTTAAGTTTTATCCTTTTAGGAAAATGATTCATTTTTTTCTGTCATTTTATATACTTTCAATAGTTCTGAAATATCACTGCCTATTTGGATGAGAAGACGGAACTCTACCCTGTCGATCCCCTTTGCTCACGGGGGATTTTGGATATATATTCCGATAATACGTTGAGCAACAACTCGGAAAGAATTATCGTTTGACTTTGTCACGTATCCACGATTTCACCGGGGCACAGGGTGCTTTGATTCATACTGGAGTGAAAGTACACTGGATTATTCAAATGAGCTAGCTAATCAGCCCAACTAATCCAAACGCCCAATTCTATACTGAAATGAGCTCATACTTCCTTTACCTAATACTTGTGTGCACAGCTTTTGGCTAGATTTCATTGCCGACAAAACACTTCAATACGGATTACTACTGAGATGAACTCATTCTGGAATGCTTTGTTCCAGAATGAAATCTTACTTGTTATCATGTAAACAAAAATAGATACAGCTGTACATAATATTACTCAGTTACTGTTTCAGTATTAACTGGGGTGAAACCATACCAGAATGACACTCAATCTGGTACTATGTAAACAAGGTCTCAAGGCCATACACTAACAGCTAAATATTAGCCAAATTACTAGATGTAAGCGACCAGCTACTACCAACTACAAAAAATTGATAGTAAGGTTATATCTTACTATCAATTTTTTGAATTATTCAAATTTTTGCTTTAACAACCCTTACAAATAGAAACCAATGTAGTAGGTGTGGTGGAGAGGGTAGAGGAGAGGGGATGAGACTTTTCCCCTCCTTTATTTATCTCTCTGCAGGCCATTCCTTCATTTTGGAAGGGCACTGTCTGAAATATCCCCAGGATTTTCAAGGATCAGATAATAACAATCTGTCAGGAGCTTTTTTCAACATTTGGTGTGAAGGAAAAACCTGTAAGACTCCAGGTGAAAACAGGAGGGTTCACTGAATATTATGAAAACCAAACAATGAATAAATTAAAACAACTGCATTTTTAGGGCAGTTCACACATTGGTTAATAACAGTAATGTTTAATGTGTTCTTTGTACAAAACTAATAAAGGTAACTACTAATATTTTTAAGTTGTTTAATTAATTTGAAATCATGATGGAAATGCTGATTTAAAGTTAATCTACGTGTAAAATTGAAAATAATTGTTAATTATCAATTAGAACTACCATGATCATGATAACTTTCACCTTTGGTAGATATTTTTGTTTTTGAGCTTCACTCCCATTCCTTGCAATCTGGTTGATGCAGAGATTGGAGTGCGCTCCATAACTGAGGGCAATGGCTGCCGACGCTCGGCTTATCTCTTCCATGATGATGCAGTGATGGAAGTAATCACTGCCAGCCCCACCATACTCCTCTGTTGTAGAAACACAATCAAATTGAAAACAATTAAGTTTTTATTAATTTCGTAGTAAAAAAATAGAGTTGAAAACAAAAATTAACTGCAACAAATATATTATATACTATTGTCAACTCACCAGGAACTGTGATTCCATGAACCCCCAAGTCTCCTAACTTTTTCCAGAACTCCTATGAAAAAACACAAACAACATGAATGGCTGTACATAATACCTATTTGTAATACCGGTAAATTTTATTGTTTTTTAATTACAAGTTTTTATTACATGTAGAAGTTGATTTGACGTCTTTGATGTTTTAAAAACTCAATATGAATCTTAATTTTTTTTAAATTGAAATTAATACGATCTAGGATTTGACTGCATGATGATTATTCTTTACTATTTATTTATGACTTTTGTATTATAGAACCTATTATTTGGAGCCCCAAATTTAGAAGACCATTGGTTCACAATGACAGTGACAGTCTGGTGAAAGCAATTAAGCAAAGACAAACCATGCAATCATAAAAAAATATTTATGTGACAGTTACATGTATTTCTCTTATATAAAACCATATATTAACAACTTTAACAAGACTTATGTAATACATATTATACATACTACAGTTATATACAATGCTTTCAAGTGGGATACAGTGGAATACAGTGGAATATACCATGTGTCACTTGCATTTTTCGTATACATGTACATATACATGAGCCTTAAGGTGAATGCGAAAACAAAATTCAGGTGACAAGTGGCATGTTCCAAGGTATTCCAGGAGAAAGCATTGCATAACTACATGTACTAAATCCCATGCCTACATCTTCAGAAAACTTACGGGAATTTTCCAACAGCTCAGACATCTCTGGGAATTTCCGAAAACTTTGGATTCACTTCAAACCTTATTAAAACAATATCCAATCAAGATTACCCAACATTTTCCACAATTATTGTGGAAAATGTTTGGTAATCTTAATTGGTTTGGCTCTGGATTGCCCATAATGCCTGTGGGCATTATGGATTGTCATTAATCACCTCCCCACTTGTAGAACTGGATGTGTGAACTTTGTATTTTAAAGTTGCTTGGTGTTAATGTCATTTTTACAAAATACACCATATAACTAAATACTAAAATATTAATCTTGAACCAGTTGGCAATAGCCTAAGTGAGGTATTGTATTCACTACCACTTATTTCCCATACAGATCTCACTTTAAGTTTTAAAATTCATGTAGGTACATATGTAGTTACACAATTGGTTGAAGTTTACCTAAATTTAAGCTTCAGTGGAAAAAAGGTCTTTTTTGTATGTCATGAGTCAAACATGGAATAAGCTTCCCCTCAAAGTCCGCCAGGCGGCAAATCTTAAAATTTTTAAGCAAAACCTTAATATGAATATTGAATTGTAGCTGTATCTTAGCAATTTTATTAATTTTAGTAGAATGATGATTTTATATTAGTAATGAACATCCTGTTTTGACTTGTAATTTTAGCTAAATTTAAGTAGAATTTTCTAACAGGTCAACTATAGAATCAACGACTATATATTAGTAATGTATACTAGAAGGTTTACGGAGTAGTTCTCTTAATTAAATTTGTTTTACTATTCTCCTATACTTTACCATGATATATTTTACTACGCACGTTCATATTTTGAACGAGCTTTGTAGCTCTTGGGCGAAACGTGGCTAAATAAAATATTATTATTATTATTATTATTATTATTAAGTGTTTTTACATGTAAAAGTGCTTGAAAAGTGTGTCCACTCGGTAACATAATCTTACCCGTAGTTGGATAAAGTTGTTCTGTTTATCAATTTCATCAGCAAATGGGGCAAGCTCTTTCTGGCAGAAGTTGTAAATAGTTTCTCTTAACTGGAGAGAAAGAAAAATGTGATAAAATGACTAACAAAACATAACAGTGAAACCAATAATTATGCCTATTTCAGGCAATGAATCATGGATTGTACATGTAAGGTGTTTCACTTCAACTAAATTGACTTTGCACACTTTCAAAATACATTTGTTTAAACAATGTAGTAAACTTGTAAGCCAAACATGGCATTTTTATTTGTCAGTGGCAAGGTGCTCACTGAAAAACAAACAAATGGATGGCCAATGTGCCTAACGATAGTGTTCCAAAGAAAACAAATGAACTCGGTCATTATACCCTGTGTGCTACATGACTAGGGATCATATCAAACCAAATGAATTGATTTGTTGTAAGTTCTGACCTACCATATTTTGCCGTGTATAAGTCGACACCGTGTATAAGTCGACCCCCCATTTTGCAACCAAAAAAAGCACAAGTTTTAGAGTTTCCGTGTGTAACTCGACTTCAATATTTTGCAAGATAAAATACCTGTGAAATAAATTAAGAGACTGTGTGCTGCAGCAACTTGAGTATAAAACTTGCACTTTATTGGCGACCGGTTTCGGTT
>JAOBRG010393890.1:0-10432 GCA_027574985.1 Umimayanthus nakama | reverse complement strand
TTGGAAGATTATCATTTTTATACGAAAACATGAATTGACAAGTTTGTAGTTTTTGAATATCTTGGAATTTCAGTAAAAATAGTAAAATAGTAATGAGGGTGATTGTAAGCAGAAAATCTAAGCAAATCTATGTAAAAATAGTAATAAAGGTGATTGCGAGCAGAAAATCTTAAAAAATTAATTTGATTGAACAAAAAATAGCGTTTTAACAACATAAGTATACGCCCATGTACAAGCCTCCCTGAATATAGGACTCCCTCTAAGAAAATTTCGTGAAAAGGCCCTTTGATCAAGCATTAGGCCGGGGGCTTATCGCAAATTTACGGTTTGCTGATTTGTGTTGTATTTTTAGTCGTTTTTCATTCCTTTTTTACAAATATTTTTCTATTCCAATATTAAGTAAATACCTTAAATATAAACTATGCAACTGTCTATGAGCCAGTATGAGAACAAAATAAATCCAAGAAGAATGCAGCACTCCGTCGACGTTGATTTTCGAGCAACCTCCAGTTCTTAAGTTGTCAAAAGGTGTTTTCACGATGGCCGCAAAGGGAGTTGGTGTAGCAGATTTTGGTGCCCCCTGGCTCAGATGCCCCCCTCTGGGCTTTGATGCCTTCCCCTCCTGCGAAATTTCTGAAAATAGAATCATTCGTTATGTTTATGATTGGTACCGGTAACATAACCAGAAATAAAATGATTTATGATATAGACTAAGTAAAGTATGAAATCTCAGTCAAGTATAGAAACCTCAAAGACGCCAGATGCATGCAGCACTCTCAGTAACTGGCTTAAAACTAGTGTTTGACATTTATTGGGACATGGCTTATATTTAAATCGACAATAAAACTGAAAATCGAAAATAGAAATTACCATAAAATAGAAATGAAAGAATATAAAGGAAAACGTGCAAAATTATACACAGTAGAGATTAAATCAGGTGCATGTATAAAATCTCCAGGCAGATTATAAATAAAGAACGGGTGTTTAAGCTATTCGCATATTTTTGTAGCTCAGAAAAAGACAAATTGGCGGCGCCCTGACCACGAACTCGTAGGTTAAGACGCTCCCATCCCCCGTGGGTCATTTTTGCAGTGATAAGTTAAGCACAGGGACAACAGTTTTGAAGTAACAATAAATATTTTAATGTACTTAATCCAAATAACAAATATACACATTATTCCTTGTCCTTTAATACTCGAGAAAGCTAACATACGTTAATATCCTTAATTACTCGCACGAACAGAACACATGTTTTAATGGCTTAACCCTATTTCTAAAACCAGTGTATTTACACTTACATTATATAAGTCGAAGTAAAAAATCAACAAATGATAAAATCTTGGACCTTACTTCGCTCGAGATATTTACTATTAATGTTTGGTCGTAGCGTATCTTTCCGACTTTTTCGAGGTCATCGAATATAAAATTTCCAACATCTTGAGTTAATCGTTCTGCAAATAAAATAGCAACGAGTACGCCGCTAGAGTAAAAAAAAAGAAAAAAACGGAACTGACATCAATAATACCAAAGTTCATTCTTTCTAAAATACATCATCAAGAGCAATCACGTTTTACACATTTTCTAACCCTATTCCGCTAAGGCTTTTTGGGGGTGGTTAAATCTGGGGGGAGGGGGGTTGGCGGAAAGTGCCCGCGGCCCATTACTCTAAAAATATTAAAGATAAAGAAATGAAGTTTGGTGAGGTAGTAGAGAATCATAAACTAACTAGTTTGGTGTAATTTAATTGGTGTATGACGTCACAGCTACCGAAATTTTCGATTTTTACCAAAATTTTTCTAATCAAATTGGAAAATATTCGACAAGTAAACGGTACAAAATGTAATTAAACGTCGTTTTTAATACAAATAATAGTATTTTAAAGAAATTGAGTAATACAAACAGAAATTTTTTCAGCGAAAGATTGATGTTCAAACCTTACATTAGCTCTTAAACTATAGCTTTCAAATTTTACTCAAATTCCTATTATTTAATGCTAATATTGTAACTAAAACTGTTTTAATTCTGTTTTCAACGTTTTCAAATGCAAATTGACCGAGAAAAGCTTTCAACTTTGACAATGTGCAGAGCAAACGGCCGCCATCTTGGATTTCAAAAAATGGTATTGCGCAATACCTATAAAGTCACAGGTCACGTGTTATATAAATTATTTAACAGGGAATATCGATTAATTGTCTTTGAGACTAATAGCTAGCACTTGTTTCAACAATTTTGTGAATTAATGGAGAAAAATAATTAAAAAGTCAAAATTTGAGTAAACATGGTGTCAAAAACGATGTTGCCATGGCAACATGTGATACCCTTGCAACAAAATTTTTCCAAAATCTTGTTTTCCATTAAATTTTAGTAATAGGGACCAAATTTGGTTGGTATTACTTTATTATTAAGGAGGTTCTCGAAAGTTGAATCCGGCGCGGGCACTTTCCGCCCCCCCCCCCTCCACCCCCTAGACGGAATAGGGTTAAATAAGAACCAGAACATTCTGGAAAAAAAGTATCTGCACGCCTTTTGAGCAAAAGCCAAACCAGTCTTACATGTCTATTCTTTATATCACTTATAAAAGTGTAACGGCGCGCGTTACGTAACTGCATAATTTTTATAATACGCTTGATCTTCCCCATTTAACCAATTCAGAGCGAGAAAACAATTCTTGCTCTACACAATGCGGTATGGTATGAAATATTTTGGATAACTGCTCTTCATTGACAGCGCAATGCTTACACCGACTGTTAGTGCCTGTATAACAACTGTAAAAATAAAAGTTTGCTCCATAAAAAACAGTAAAAAGGGGGTATCTGAGCCCAGAGGGGGGGGGGCAGCTGTGCCTAGACTCAGGTGCATTTAGGGGGGGGGGGCATCTGAGTCAGGGACAGCAGCACCAGTTTTAGACTTAGTACGCGGTATACTTAGTTTCAAACAGACTCAAGATTATAAATAACTTTAAATTATGGTTAGAACAGGGGGTGCCAATCACGTTTTAAGGACTATTAAATGCTCTTTTCACGTTTCACGGACGAATTTCCAAAACTAATGACAGAAAAGATAGTGCGAATGAAGTGAAGGTCAATAAAATCAAAACTGGTACGGCTCTAAGGACAAGGATCTCGTTTTACGGTAAAGCACGCTTCGTGGGTCGATACTGGAACCGAAAGGGGCTGTGGCGTTCAAGTAGCTTAAGTATAAATTATTACATTTATCACTGACGTTGCAAGAGATAGAACGTAGGTTCACAGCAGTGCACAGCCCCACACAAACAAACTTCGGTGGCCCGTTATCCCTCTTTTTGACTTTACCCAAAGCTCCTTTCGGTTCCAGTATTGGCTATTGACTAAGACACCCTTTTCGAAATAGTTGTGTATCATAACCACTGCTCGTGGCTCTGCAGTATAGGTCCTCTACTTCAGTGATATACTAACATGTTTTAGGTAAAAAAACAAAAGTTGCGGTTAAAAACGACCTATGCCCGTTAAAAAGTGAGTTTGAAACATTCAAAGTCAAACAACGCATATTGATTGAACTCGCTGTAAAATGCAAATAGGACTAGACCTTACTATCAAAAACCAAGGAAGATCCTAAGTAACAACTATTTTCGAAACGTTTAGTTTTACGAGGAGAAATTAAAAAGGGGCGATTTGTTTTTATTGTAATTGGGGTCTAGGCAGTGCTGTTTGTGATCAGGGTTCAGGATTTGTTTAAACGAACGCTTGCAAAATAAGGATATGCCTTGTGAAAGCGTTGTAAAGGTCTACGTAATGAAAAGATGAAAGTATGTTGCATAACATTTCGTTGGTTTGGCTAGATAACGCGAACAAACTGGTTCTGGCCAGTTTTTAAAAATGTAAAGGTCCAAGGAGTGAACATCGGAAACAACCAGGCTTTTCAGTGATGAGGGGCTGAAATCTGCTACATTATTGTGATATTCCTCATATAGGTGTGCCGATAAACGGAAATTATGGGGAAGGGGAGGGAGACGCGAAGGGTAGGGGGGAATCATGTATCAGATCTGTCAATGTGAATCAAAGTATAGAAACTAAAATAATAGACCGCTTACACACAAAACTTCCATACAAAAAAAAGTGTTAACAAAAATTACGGATTGTATACAAACTATTTGATGAGACTTATTAACAAGGAGAATTCTTTTTTTCTCGGCCCTGCCAGCTTGTTAGTGCAATGACGAGTACAAGATGTCGTTGTCATGGTGTCACAGGCGATTGCCAGATGAAAACTTGCTGGCGGCAGCTTCCCGATTTTCGTGAGGTTGGGGACACTCTGTTCGTGAAGTATGAAAGCGCTGTAAGAGTCAAACTTAATCGCGCTCAAACTCAACTGGTTGCCCGAAGAAGCAAGTGGAGGAAATTCGGGAAGAACAGATCAAGAAGAAAGCAACAAGTGTTAGGCGATCTTATTTATCTGGATGAATCCCCAAACTACTGCGACCGACACTTGAAGAATAACGTATTGGGTACAAAAGGCCGGAAGTGCAACATCAATTCTCGTGGCGAAGACGGATGCGACTCGATGTGTTGCGGGCGAGGCAAAACGACGACGACAAAGGAAGTTGAACATAGGTGTCAGTGTAAATTTCATTGGTGCTGCTATGTGAAATGCAAAAAGTGCCGAAAAAGTGAGGATTTTCACTTTTGCAATTAACTTAGGTTAGCAGAGTTTAAATCCAGAGATTTGTGGGACTTTGCTGCCGGCGAAATTTACCAAAATCAACATTGACCACAAACATTGAATTTTCGGGATAAGACTTTGTCAATGTTAAATATTTCAGATTCCATGCAGGTAGCAGTACTTCTGAGACAGAACTAGCTGTGCAAGATGGTAAAACAGTATTCTGGTGCTAAATGGTGTACGAATAACCACTGTGTCATGAGGTGTGTTATTTCTAAATATCAGAGAAGCGTTATTTTCCCAAGCAAGTATCACAAACCGTTTGGAACGTATTGAAATACTACGAGTCTAGTAGGCCAAGTAAAAAAAATTGTTAGTTTCCCGTCCCCGCCCGCCTCCTTTTTTTTATTATTTATTGTTTTCCTTTTAAAATTTAAAACCCCGATTCTGCTGTAAAATAACTTCAAAATACAAACAGTAAATCGCTTTTGATGAATTAATTCGTAAAATTAAAATGTAACAATTGTATGAGAATATATTATTGTCAGAGACTGCTGCGAAATGAAACATGTGTTAAGGAATTGACAACGTCGCTTCCTATTTCTGCTTTCTTTCTTGTGGCTACAGTAAGTCTACACGATTTCGTATGTTCTGATCAAGGAAGGGTGGCGAAGCCTGAGAAACACAACAGCCTTCAAGCTAAAATAGTGTTTGAGAAATAAATGAGTGTAAAAATAGATTGTTCTGCTTAAACAGTTGGAGTTTTCTAACATCAAAGGACGCCAGTACCCGCTTTTTTATAAGAACAACTTTTACTGGAACACCAGTAACCAAACTGAGCCTGATTTGCCCAAAACTTAAACTAAGAACAATCATCCAGTTGAAATTTTGATCAGAAAAGTTTAATTTTTTAAATCCTTGTACAAAGAATGAGATACACACGTATAGAGCATAGAGAGACCTGTTAGAATTAGCATGGTCATCGAGCGCTGGAGGAATGACATCCGCGGACTCTGTATGGACAGTTTCAAATGTTTTCGCATTCAGCAGGATGAAATAATAGCAAACACGTATTTCTTAGCGTCGTTTTGTTGTTCCGAGTGGAGTTACCAGGAAATAAGAACAATTTGATAACAATTTGAGGCTGAAATCGCCAAAAATTTAAGAACAGCCCAGGCTGAGCCGAAAGTTACTGGTTTTTGTAAAAAAAAATGCGTGTATTGGAAGTTGAAAGATCCAAATCTTTGAGTAACTAAGGGTCAAAACGAAAATTTCGCTGGTGTTAAAAATTGAAACTAGCTATATGAACGTATTTTGTTGTTTTGTTGGAAGCAAAGGGGTCATAAAACCTATATTTTTGAATATAACAAAAAATGATAAAAAAATAATAATAAGGACCTCCCGCCTCATGTTTTTGGTGATTCCGGACGGGAAACTAATAATTTTTTTACTTGGCCTTAGAGGCGTCAAAGCAGTTTGGTTATGTATGTGATGTACGTTGCGATCTTAACAGATGGTAGTTCAAAATACTGTTTGGCAGAAAAATTAGTGTATAAGCTTAAACTATGCAGGCTGAGGCGCAGATGTCATCTAGTTTTTTTCGAAAGGTAAATGCCAAATGACACGGATGATCTGTTTTCAACGTCGATCGAGCTGGATTGTATCATTTGTCCTCTCACGAATCGTGTTATCCGGGAGTCGCCTTCTACTCTGAGAATGAAAAATCTCATTGGATAAAAAACATAATATAAATAGCCAAAACCTTAACACTAAAACTGGCCATCCGTAAACAAAGACACAATACTTGAGCATATTGTTAAAAAGTGTCAGTTGTAATGCGCATTTGAGCATCTACTATGAAAATGCGCAAAATGAATATTAAATATTAGTTATTGATACTGTTGTTGTTCAATGACCAATGGAATACTTCTTTCTCAGAGTAGAGCCTTACTGTGTTCCGGGCCGGACCGAAAGCATTAACTAACATTATTATATAATATATGGCTGACTGATTTCGGGTGCTGTGATTGGTCAATTCCGAGTCCGTAAGTAGCCGCACGGACAGCTAGCTCTCGATCAACTTTTCAAAACCGGAAAAATCAACAAAGCCATATAATAAACATCTTATTAGCCTCGTTTGCTCGGTCCGTACGGCAAGTTATGGATCATCGTTTTTTCCTTCCTTTTTTTCATGGCCCAAGCGCTTCGCGCTTGTGCCATAAAAGGAAGGAAAAAACTCGGTCCATAACTTGCCGTACGGACCGAGCAAACGAGGCTAATAAGATGTATGTAATAGGATCGAATGTTGTCCAATTCGGCCTGTAGCCACTGCGAGTGCTAAACAAAATTTAATGAGTGCGACCATTTGGTTGGTTTGACGAGTAGTGATTACAGACAGAATTGGACGACACAAGGTTTTTCCAGTGATACGTTATAAAAACTACTACTTCAGAAAATGAATGAAAAATTTAACAAAACTGTTGTATCTTGCTTAAAGAGCTTGTTACTGCTTAAGTAAAATACCATCTTTTGTTTTGGGTACAGTTTCTCAGAGCTTTGATGCTACTACGTATTCACAGTATTTGTTTTCTTGTCGCTGATTGGTCAGAAAGCAAGGAAACCAGATTGTGATTGGTTTATTCAAGGGGGTTGGTTATCAGGGCTCCTGTTGATAGCAGGCTGCATTTCATTGCTCCTGAATAAACTACCCTGAGCGTTGTAATAAGTAAAGGCATTATCTATCTACTATTCAGAGTAACTTTTTTCTTGTTGCTGATTGGTCAGAAAGCATGGAACTGAACTCGAGTTGTGATTGGTTTATACAACTGACTGATAATAGCTATCAATAACAGCACTTTGTTGTTGGACAATGACAGATGATTTCGCCAAAGATATTTTTTGATGGATTCAGTTGTTTTCGACAAAACCATTAGAAGACTAATATAAAATTGAGTTTCAATGATTCAGTCAGAAGAGAGCCCTTGGAGTTTTATACACACCTGCGGAAAAACGTTCTTATCTTTATCTTCTGGTAAAGTTTCGATCTCAAGTGTGCTTTTGTTAATTTTGCGTTTTAATTTTTCCTTCGCCCGACTTCTCCGTTAAAGTTTATTTTTTTAGAATTTTTAAGTAAGACAACATGCATTTGTTTTGTCAAAAAACAACGTCGGTTTAATAGTAGATAACTTTCAAGCATACGCAAGACCTAGATACTTTTTTGAAAAGTTGAATTGGTCGAACAGTTACTTAAACCAGATAACAAAGACTCTTGAGACTCTGAAGACCATGGTTGTTCATCGTTCCTGTCCTTTGGAGAAAAGTATGTTGGTATTAAGTGTTTCTACAAATTGAAGAATCGGACGTTTTCTAGAATAGAAATACGGCAGGTAATCAGGCCTTAGAAAAGATCCGACGCTAACTGATTTAACCGCTTTCAGCCCCGCCCTCTAAAACTAAATGTGCTCGCAGTTTCGTTCTCAAACAGTACCGGGTTTGAAACCGGAGCAGCTCAAAAACTGTAACCTTGGCGCTGCACGCCGGTACCCAATAGTTCATGAGATAGAGCTAGTACTAGCCCCCCTCATCCAATCTCGTAATAGTTTTGGCGAATCTTAATTTTATTCCATTAAAAAAAGGAGTGTGTCAGTAGTAACACAATCAAAAGGCATGTGTTCTATCAATACTAGTAAAATAAGTAGAACACTTTAATATTCATTTGTTGCAGTATCCAAGTGAACTGCTTGTGAAAAATTGTGGGTACAAGAATGTCACAGTAACTCATAGTAAACACTGTAAATAGTCTGAAACACATTTTGAAACAAGAGGCTCATTAAGCCTTTGCTCATGGTACGAGTCGAGACTGAAGTGAGGTTGCATTCAGTTATTTTAACCCTTGAAGCCATTAGGGGCACTGATCGCGTAGGACCAGGGACAAACCCCAAATATGGCAGTCACTGGACCGAATCGCTAATCGTGACATGAAGAAAAAAAAGAAAAAAAGAAAAATAAATGAAACCAAAAAGTTGACTCGTGGTACCACGAGTAATAAACCCTTTTGTAATAGTGTAGTACTATAGTTTTCAAATACTTAGTAAAAGCATTTCCCAACTTACGGTCTAGTCGTGTGCAGAGAGAGCTACCGACAAGGATACATTTACTGTGCGTTTATAGCAAGGCAGATTTACCCTCATGCACAGAAGAGCTGCGAACTGCAAAATGGGGAAATGGCGTTAAATTTGGATGAACCTGAGGATGTTCTTAATTCAGATCATTCATCCTCATAAGCGTTTTTGCAAACCTCAGCCTCAACGCTCTGATGATTATTTTCCTTATAAAACAAAAAGAGTGTATACGCTTATTACTTTTTATTATTCCTGACCAATACCTGTCGAGTATTTCCAACCTGCCAAAACCGTTGACCCTTTCATTTACAGAATTGGCCACCTGTACAGTGTGACGAGTTGTCAATATAAGTACCTGTTCGTCTCGTGGTTTTAACTCTTAACATTTATTTCACACGGCTTAAAAGGAGATCTACAGTCTGTAAAACAAAACAAGTGTTATCCTAGCAAGCCATCATGGCCGGCGCAATGAAACCGTTTTGGCTCACAGCCCTGTGTCTCGGAGTAATTCAAATCAACTGTAACAAGATTCTCATGAACAAAAGCCTTTATATGAACCCTGGAAATTGGAGTGGATCAAAAGACGATCTTCATTTGCAATCAAATAAGTCAGTACCTGCTCTTATGGTCCTTTCCGTGGAGTTTTCAGTCAGCAAGGGGAATTCGACTAACAACGTGGTAAGCACTGCTGAGCAAGGAATCGCGACCGAACCCCCTATTTTTATTCAGAACGAAAGCAACCCCGACGAAGTAGATTTCTTGGTTTCTCCATCAAAGTGGAAACTGCCAAAGATTGGAGCACTGTCGATGCGTTCGCTGTATTTTGTGGCGTCATTTTGTTTGTTGGTCTTGCTGCTCTTGATTATAAGATTATTGATCAACCGGAGAAGAGAAAAGAAGGAATACAGTCTTGTGACAAAAGGGGACTTCGAGGCATAACGGCAGAGATCTTTAACGCGGCTTTCGCGAAGATTTAACCACCAGTTTAACTGAACCAAACTTAAAAACTACTTGGAGTAAGCCAAATATGACCCAGCTGCAAAATTACGACGCAACGCACACATCTCTTTATTGAAAACTGACAATTGAGGGTTTTTACAAGTCCCTTGTAAGTGTGATAAAAGCTGGCCAGAAGAAACGATTTAGTTAGTTAATTAAATCACTTAATCTGTGATCAATACTCGAAGAAATATAAAAAGTTATCACATACCGCTGCTTTTAAACTGCAATGATATTTGCCAAGATTTTCCTTCTCAAAGGAACAGCCATAGGTGGTGAGCAGCTAATAGAGAAGGCAGAACTTTTGTATTCTAGAACTGAAAACCCGTAGCCCTTAAGAAGCTCCGTAATTTGTTTAAGAAAATGCGTTAAAGGTTTCCTATAGAAACCGTTGTAGGAGTTGCTCACTAATTACAGCGAACATAAAACATTCGAAAAGTCTACAAGAAATCGCTAATTTTTGTAAAACAATTAACTTGATGTTTGCTTAAAACATGCTATTTCAGTTATCACTAAACTGAAACAAACAGCTTTTCCTTAGTTTTACAACAAAATCAAATTTTATAACCGAAGTACCACTTATGAAGTTCTTATTTTACCATTACCGGCAGTACCGCGCAACTTTCCCCAACTGGCCGCGGAAAGCACTTTTTAGGGGAGGGGGGGGGGGGGGG
>JAOBRG010393878.1:0-10432 GCA_027574985.1 Umimayanthus nakama | reverse complement strand
CATTCGCGGCTCGGTGAATATCCTGGTCTATTCACCTCCACTTCGGTGAATAATTACTAGATATACCTATTCTGATGGGCCAATCAGAGCGCGCGAAAAGTGCTATCCACCTGTTTGGTTAATACTAATATTAACTATCAGCTAAAAACTAATGTTACAAGACCATAAGGGCCAATACATGAAATGACTGATTGACCATGGTTAAGACAGGTAGTTTAAAAGTTAAGAAGAGGATATCATAATTATCTGATACATCGACAAGACAAACTTTGCAGTTTCAAAAATGAGCTGGCAAAGACTTCAAGAAGGGCACTAACAAAGACTAGACTAAGTGTTATTTACAAGTAGACAAAGTGGGAAAACTACCTCTTTCGGCAATGTAGGCAAGGTCCTCCATTCTGCAACAAATAAAACAGAAATCATAAAAGAATCTGACATTAATGCTGGTAAGTAGAGAAATCGAGGCTTTCTCGATTTGAAGTTTTAAAATGAGCCAATCATATATTGATGTAAAGACTCTCGCTATAGAAACGAATCCCTGAATTTTTAACATTTTTTATGTAATACCATAAAATTCCGATAATCCCTCCCCAAAATAAAGCCCCTTCACTTAAAATTCATAGAAGTTCTCAAGAAACATGACAAAAAGGCCCTCTGAACAAATAAAAGCCCCGGGGCTTGTTTTCGGAATTTTACGGAGAAAAGTTTATCACCATCTCACAAAGCCAACAATGAACACAACTGACAACAACAGCTTGGAATACTGAATACTCTTACCCATTCTCAGCAATGACGGCATGTCTGTTGGCCTCGCTGTCTGCTACAATGTACGACATGGCAGTGACCGCCTCATTAACCACTCTAGTGTCCTTACTGTGCAGCAGAGCACACAGTGTACGCACGCCACCAAGCTCCAAAAACTGGTCCTAAAGATCCACAGAGAGGTTAATCCCACTTGTTATACAGGCCTGTTTTAACTGTTAGCAAACAGACAAATTTATTTTTACGCAGTCTTAGGGGTGATTTGGGCACTTTTGGAATGGCAAAAAGTCGTTGTATTGAGGTTACTGTAAAACCCCAAATAAAGTCTTACAAATCACGCTGGTATCTGTCTTTAATCGGAACAACTGCTTTTAGAACTATTATAAAAATGGCAGTCAGTCAGTGCAAGTGAGTCACAGAGCAATAAAAAATATTCAGTATATTGCCAAACAATTCTAGTATAACGCGCAACGGTATTGGTGAGTGCGGCAGTAATACATGACGATACATTTCACTGTTTTGGGATGTTGAAGGAATTCACAGGCTGAAAGATTACTAAACGTGTTCTAAATGACTTAATATGGAATTTGTTTTACCTGGATAGCTGGAATGGTAAGCAGTTCGCACACAGCTTCTGTGGCATATTCTTGAGTTGCCTGAAATAGAAGGTTGGAATCACAGTTAGGATTGTGCAAGCTACAAGAGAGGTCATATACTCTTGTCCTCTTAACCATGGATAAAACAAACAATTGTACGAGCCACTCGGTTCAGAAAATGATCTAGTTTGGATGTATATTTCCTTAGTCAGGAAACAGTGTTCATATCAGCTATATTTTGTTCATTTCCCATCGTATCAAGAGCAGGTTCTCCACTCAGCAATGAATCTTGTGCCACCTTAAAACCTGGCTTGCCTTTCTCGGCAAATGCGAATCCCCAACGCTAAAATAACACTAACCCGTGTTGGTATAGCTCTGCTTCTATAAATACCTTCAGTGAATCAGTGCAATACAACGTGATTCGCGTACAAAACTTGTATGTAGCTATTTCTTTTTATGTAAACGCGAACTAAACTAAATCTGTGAATGAAACATTTGTGTTGTTGTTTACATAAGCTAAACCTGGCAAGTCATGCACTGCTGTCCCTTTCACTTCAATGTAACTACTTGTTGCAACTTAAATTCAAAGAATTTGCATGAGACAAATAAATGTGTACAATTCGCTAGGCAAGCTGCGCTTAAAAGTCATAAAAAAGTTTCTTTTGAGAACGTTGCAATTAAAAGTGCAAAAACTTATGAACGAATTTAGGAAACACTTTAGACTGGAACTAAGAAAGGACCATTTGTTTCTATAAAGATTGAAAGGGGAATGAAAAACTCCTACCAAATACCGTCAGAGAACAGTGCATCTTCTGACAATTGAACTTGGTAAACAGGTGATAAGCAATATATTTGGGTGCATGTATGAACTGAGTTATATGTTGGGAACAGCCTTTGAACGCTGTTATAGGAAAAAAATTGACAGTATCAGGAACATTCTTAAAATTGTTTGAGGATTGGATCCTGAAGAAGCTTCAAACGTTCATGAAGCGTAAGCCGCAAAAGAGACGTCCTTATTTACAAGTAGGCTGCAAATTTGTTAGTCTGGAGGTGGACGTGTCTTTAAAATAATGAATTGTTACCTCATCATTGGAGAGACACAGGTTCATCAATGCTTCCAAGCTGCAAAATAAATAGTAAGCCGACATCATTGACGGAAACCACTTGAAGCTGAGGTAAAATGGAACTGAACCTAGTAGCACTGTGATAACTACAGATTTTATATTTAAATATGACTGAGACAAGATTAAAAGTCTTAGATGGAAAGTCTTAGACTGACTTTTTAAGAAAATGTTCCGTATTGTTGCAAAACTACATGGCTCTTGAAAGATTCCAGGGGATTCTTGGGGGGATTTCTTTTTGACGGGTCTGTTGGCTGAACAGACCAGTCACTTCTCAGATGGAACACGATAGCAAACTATTGGAACTGGTTTTGACGTACAGTTGTGCTGTTCCAGCCAGGAAGAACATACATGTACGAACTTGGTGACTCATATTCTTTACACTAAAGGAAAGCACGAAAAATACCCCCAACAACCAAATCAAAAATGTGAAGTGATAGAATCGGAATGATGCGAAACATTATCCGAAATAGTCAAGGAACTCCGTGTATCGTCCATACTTGTTCAGAAATAATCTCGCAACTAAATTCTCGCAGTGGCTTGATTGCTTAACGGACAATTTTTTCTACGAACTTCATATTTTCAATCCTTTTGGGAAGATAGGAAATATTATTCAGTCTTAGCAAGCGTCACTGCAAAGAATTGGTTGAATGGCCCGGATGGGACTCTAACAACGAAAAACGAGACTAAGATACTTATTTGTTCCATTTCTTTCATTACCACATTGGTTCTTCTTTCTACAGAATATATATATGTGGGTGTGTTTATCAAAATACCGTTCCTGTATGCCGTAACTTTTTCCTTGCGCAACAATAGCCAGATAAAGCTCTGGAGGTTTTTCCAGGAAGTGACCCTTACCCTCCTTCTCCAACAATCCTAAACTTGGTGTCGTCGCCGGTAGCTGCCAAGCTAGCCAGCTCAAAGGCTGCATGTCTTCTCTCTTTCAGCCCGCCCAGTTTGGCACTTTTCATCACCTTGTCGATGTCTCGTGTCTGAACCAGGTAAGTTTCAATCAAATCTCCAACCTGAAATTTTAAAAGACATTAATTAAAAATCCTTTTTTGTTTGTTGCTATGATATATTGAAAAATATGTGTGTTTGGAGAGGTGAGCATCAAATTGTGACATAATTATCTTGTATAGTTTTGTATAATACAACACGATTTATTCGTGTAGCGGTCTTTCTGAGTCTTCCACAACTCGATGGAACAAAAATGAACAAAAAATTTTGTGTGGATGCTGTTGTTAATCACTATTCAAATAAGAACAATGGATCATAGACACGTTCAGCTTAGCTTGCTTTATATTGTCCGATCTGGCCAGCCCAAAAGAACTGACTTGTTCTAGCTAGTTGAAATGGAAAGGTCCAAGTCGCAAGTGTACACTTTTCCCGCCACAACTATCCAAATTCCCGCATTCTGGCCAATCAGAGCGGAGAACTGATCCACGAGCAGGGACATTCTGGCCTGAAGCAGTTCTGAGAACTCATTTAAGAACTGACTGGTGGAGCCGGGCAGACTGGACATTTGGAAAGCGATTTAAGGCTGAAAAAATTCAAACAATCTTTAGCTAAACACTAAAAATCGAGACAGTGAGACAACTAAACGGTGTTTTAAAGTTTAAATTTTACAAAGCTTTCCAAAAAAAATCAACTGAACATTATAAGAATTAGTTAACTGCATGGTCGCCTCTTCGAAAGCAGCTTTTGAAATATTTCTGTTTCCAGTATTTAAGTAATTTATTTAGTTAAACTAAAAAAATCTGTGAGCAGTATAGCCAATCGGATCGCAGCATTTGCAATATTTACCTCGTACTTGAAGTTATATAGCAGTGATATGCTAAGCAGGACGCTCCCCAGCAAAACGATGGCGTGGCCCAGGTAGAAGATGACTTGGAAACAAAAATAAAAATTATTACTACGGTCAGTTGATTAGAATTGGAATAGCATGTTTACAAACTTGAATTGAAACTAAAATAGTACACGTTACTCATGAAACCTTTGTCTTCACTCTCAATACAGAAACAACAAATTAGGGCAAACAGATGAATTTGATATATGAAGGAGAGTTGAATCATCGCACTTTGATTTAGAAAAAGTGACTTGATGATCACGAGCAATACATGTACCGTGTACCTGTGAGTGTGACTTTGAGTGTGTGACTGTGTGCATGTGACTGCTTTTGTGTGACTAAGTGTTTGTATACATTTACTGGTGTGCATGTGCATGCGTGTTTGACCTTACTTGACTAAACCAGAGTGGTATTAAGCCACAAAACTGAAACTATGTTTCCAAAGCGTTCTTACTTGTCCAGTACATGGTTTCCTTGGTCCTGAGGCAGCCTGGCTCTTGATCATCACAAGACATGGCCTTCGAATTGAAAGTAACTCGAACAGGTGATCAGAGTTCTCAAAAGGCTAAAGATATACTGGGACGGGGCCAGTTCTTGAACTAGAACTGTTTCCAGGGGTTTACTTTTTCCTAGGCTGCCTCACTGGCCTCGTTACCAGCTACACAATGGAAATTCAACTGTGCAAAGATTTACATGTATGACAATGTACAATTATTGTACCACATGGATAAAACTTAACAAAGTTTGGATGATATCTGCTGATAATACGAATCCTCTTCAGGCCAAACAATACTCTGACGTAGAGGAGTAAAAGCATAAAAATAGCTGGGACACTGAACATAACCGCAATGGAAGAAAAAGCACATTTTTTAAGTTAGTTAATCTGTCTTATTAGATATATCTTGCACGGTCACCTAAAATAGGTATTTTATCAAATTTTATATTTTTAATGCAAACTACACCTGTATCATTAGCCCTATCGTGGGGTATGTACTGTATTCAGTGACTTTCCTGACCTTTTCTACGACATCTAGAAGTATCTAATGTTTTCCTGGTACATATAATACCTAAAACTATTCATGAATTGAGCTTTTACTAACATAAGAACAATTTCAAAATTGAACGCAGGTATTCTTCAGGATACCGAAGCACGTATTTACTCAAAAATATTTATAATCTCACTCTCATTGAATTAGTATCTGTCATTCTGTTTGTAAATCGAGTTGAGTTCTTTTCGTTTTTCTTGCTTCAAAATAGATGACGCAAATGAAATTCCATGATTTGTGAGTTTGCAAAATGTCATTTAACTTTCCTGGTTTTCTATGACCTTTATGAGCCTTCTATACTGAATAATTTCTATTTGGAACAACAAACTTTTGATACTACATATATTATGAAAAAAATATAACTTACAGCCAAATCGTACATTGTAAACACTCCAAGGAGAAGAGACGCTGTCATGTTCATGGTGGCACCGGCAGCAAAGAACCATGCAAAATGATTCTTACTAAAACAAAAAATATATAAATTTGTTGCCACCGACAAAGATGTAGCTTCTCTCAGCAGCATCAAAATAAATAGATGAACAAATAAATAAAGTGAAAGATTCTGCAGAAGAATTCTCTGTATTGGAAAACTTCTTTGAAGGCAAATAAAAATATAATTAATTCAAATATTCCATTGCAGAAACTCTTATAACTTACTCCATCGTAATACAAAGGCCCATATTTCCTTTTGGTCTGGATTCCCAACAATACACTTGTAAGGCAATCTTCTACGAAAACTGACGTATAGTTCTCAGTATAGCTCCATCCCAAAGTCTTATGAGTCATAAAAGTTAAACAGATCGACCAGCTACAGGAGTAGATATTCCAACCCACCAGTTTTGGCCAGACAACTATTTTTGGCAATTTGCAGCCTCCGTCCTTTACTCTAAGCCTGCAAATCCTCATTTCTTGTTGATTGTCAATGACAATGTGACAAGCTGTTTTTCTTCACTTGACTATATTCTAAACATAATCTCTTCAACAATTCTTTTTTGACATTTTCTGTTGTGTCAAATGCCTTGTTTAGTACATGCTTTGAGTCAAAATGGACTCAGTTGGATCATGATGGAAAACCTAAACTTTCAATATTTCTGAAGGGGCTAACTCCCTTCTTCCCTTTGCAAAAAAGAAGATAAATAAAATCTGAAAAAAAATTGTGCCTTGGCACTTGACGTACTCCCAATTTTCAGCTCAGAGGGCTGCAATTTCTACATGAGTAAAAATATATGACTAAAATATAAATTTTTGTAGTTTAAGTGATCATTTAAAGACTGAAATATTATTTTTCAAAATCAAAAATATAGAAACTTTCATAACAAAAATTTTTGAAACTATGGTTGAAAATAAACCAGGACAACTGTTACTGCAACTCAAACATGCACAAACATGTACAGTGACTTACTTTATTCCACAGTTTCCCACATATCCTCCAAGCCGAGTGTAATTGGGGCAGTACTTGAACCCAAACAGCATCAACAAACCTGAGGAAAAAAGATAAAGAAGAGTAACAAATGAATATATATGATGGAAATTATAAAACCTCAAGCATAGTAGACTGCTGAGGCACTAACACCGAGAACATTAAACTGAGATACAAGACAAACAGGTCTGTTTCATTATTGCATGCGTATCAAGGTTGTCAGCTGATACGAGGAGAATGAGAGTATATTTTATTATCTGGTAGGAATGTGGGCCTAGTGTAGGTGAACCAAGTTTGATGATTGCTAAACATGTCTGTTCTATTTCTGTATCAAGATTCCGCATTGTACAGTCCAACAAAACACTTTTAAAATTCTGAAAGCAACAACGACCTCATGGCCGCTCGAGGAAATCTACTGAGCAACCACGCCTGTCTGCAGTTTGCCTGGAAACAATTGGGTCCAAGTTTTCTGAACAAAACAAAGTTTTTCTGGCTGATACAACATGTCCCTCTTTCAGAACCAAATTAAACAAAACAAAAGTTAAAATCACACTGTTGTTGTGTGATCTGTGATGAACAACAACTAACATTCTGTTATCGATGTGCGATCTCTAAATGACAAGTCTCTGTCCAGTTTAAACATAGCTAATGCCATAAACAAAGTCTGGGTCTTTAGTTGACCTGATTTGATTTTTTTAAATTATTTTTATTTCTTTATTTAGATACATATTTATTTATTCGTATTTATTTTTTTATCTATTTTATTTTATTTATTTATTTATTTTATTATTATTTTTTTTCCCTCTTCTAAACATCCATATAGCATCGCCTTGGTCCATATGTGTATAACTTTACCGAGTATTAATTAGAATTAGAATTAGAATTAGATTTGACGTCCAAATCGTGATCTAGCCGATGCTGGTTGGGAGCCTTCTGTGCTTGCTACTGCAGTATGATCACTAGGCACTGTCCTTGTGTTATCTTCAGTAGTTGGTCGAGTTGACCGAGGTACTTGCTTCGTGGCGCTCAGGGTATCATCGCAGTGTGTATGACCCGTTGATGCGGATGGTGAAGAGGTCGTGGTAGATTAGTCATCTGGGAGTGGTTTGACTGGACTGATCACCTCCAGAAACGCTGCTGGTTATGCTAGCAGTGTGTTGTAGTTTCTTGTTGGGGTTGATGGCTAGGGTCGTTGCTGTGTGATAACTGCATAGCCTGGTTTGATGTCATGTATGTTACGTCTTAGCCTTCGGTTGCTCTTGGTGTTGACAATCCAGTACGAGTCTGGCGTTTGGTACTTCGATTGGATATATCCTGGCTTCCATTCGTCTGAACCATCATCAGAGAACCAGACAAGTTGGTTAGGCATGTAGCTCACCTTATTCTCTTTTGGCGACTTCAAGTGTGCAGGTCGAGCGCTTGTTACGGAGACCAATCTTTTGTTGATCTGTCAATGGGGCTGGACTCATGTTCATGCCGAGACGTGTGTTTATTCGCCTGTTGTGGAACAGTTCAGCAGGTGAAGGCAGTGTGTCACTTACTGGAGTGTCAAGATAAGCTGTGCTGCTCTTTGTGATGTCAACGTCGCTCTTGCTTTTCTTCAAAATCTTCTTAACGGTGGCAACTGCTCTTTCTGCTCTACCATTACTCTGGTGATAGTGTGGACTTGAAGTAATGTGGCCGATGTCGAGCTGCTCACTAAAATTTCGGAAACTATCAGACGAGAAGCAGGGAACATTGTCAGATATGATTTTTTCCGGCAGTCCAAACTTCCTGAAGATACTGTTAAGCATCTTCATCACAGCTTGAGTTGTTTCATCGTTTACTATATCATTGGTTTGCCTTGATTGCTCTCTGGTGATCTGTTTGTTTTGGTGCTCAGTTAGTCAGAGCACTTGTAAGTACATTGTGTAAACTATAGTAAGTTTTGGCATTAAAAGTAGAAAAAACATGCCAAAAATATAATCAGTGATATCTAGATTTGTAGGCATCCTGATATGTAACATTTATGTATGAGATCACATTTTTCAAACTTGTTCAAGTGTAGATTTTGAAATGGATTTGACGGTTGTTAAACATGTCCTTGGTTGGTCTTCAGTTCTCCCTGCTGCTATGGTTGCAATGGGTATAGCAGCTCATATTGTTAGAGCACCAGTAAACTACAAATATGGAATTTGGGCAGTTAAATAAAAGCCATGCTCATGGATATCTGTTACTATAATGTACAAATTCATGTTTCCATGGCATGTTCAGACAAGAGCAGGACAACTCACCAGTCCAAAAGCAGGAGTACCAGTAGTTTGTGGTTGGGGCCAAAACTGAGGCAAGGAAGTGAATCCACAAAAGCACCTGTAACTCGTTCAAGAAATCATCTTGTTAGATTTCTCTTCTTGTTACTATCATCACATCATAATACTCAGCATAACCAAAATTATCATCATCATCAAAATCATCTTTACCATCAAAATCATAATCATCATCAAAATCATTATCATCACAAAAACCATCTTCATGATCAAAATCAAAATCATCATTATCAAAAACACTATTGCCATCAATATCATCAAAATCATCCACATTTTCAAAAAATTATCATCATGGTCTTCATCTTCAAAGTCTCATCCTTCATCAAAATCATTTTCATCACCACCATCATCAAAATTATCCTCACCAAAATCATTATCATCATCATTATCATCAAAGTAAGCATCATCATCACATCTAAAGCTTCAAACATTGTTGACACTTTCATCTCGAAACACATCTCTTCCTTTTATTAAGCAAAAATAAATTATGGGTTTTTCTGTCAGCGTATTTGCTTTGGGAGATAAAAATTGTTGTTTCTTTAGATCTGTCCTTCTTTTCAGTGTTCAGTGTTTAGCCTGTAAGGTAATTGGCACCTGGTGGGCACTTCTCTCAAATGACAATACAGGTGTGCACTTAATTCTATTGTGCATAACTAGTAGTTATGGGTCTGAAATGGTTTCAGGGTTTTAAGGCTTTGGCAGCACACCTCTAACACTGGTTGACACCCTTATAAACAGTTCATCTAGAATCTGTGACAGTTAAAGGTGTGAGATTTGACCTTCAAATTGCATAACAATTTAATTAAGGACTTTTTGCATTGATTGTGTACCCTTACAGAAATTACACATGTGTAATACAGGTGTAGTACACATGCAAAACATAGGTGATGACACATGTATTACACATATGTAATATATGTGTCAAGGTATATGTTTCATATATGTACATATATGTTACACATACAAAAGCTGACATGTGTAAAACTGGTGTACACATGTGTTACACACTATAAAATTTGCCCCCCACATACACATGAAATTCATATGTGTATTACATACATATGTACTGCACATGAAAAACACATATGTAATACACATATAGCAGACATTGGTTTGGGATGTGTTACACATATGCAATGCCAGGGCTCAAAATAGCCGCCGGCTACCGGCGATAGCCTGCAGCTTTAGGACCTTGCTGGCGATTTTTGTTACCACTTTATAACTTGACATAAAGCATCGGCGAAACTGCTTTCAATTTCACTAATTCAGTAGTGCTTGAACATCAAAACTATTTTACTTCTGAATGGCACTTTATTTTCATTTATGCCGGCG
>JAOBRG010393867.1:0-10433 GCA_027574985.1 Umimayanthus nakama | reverse complement strand
AAAAATTGCCAGCCATGTTCTAATGTTTTTTCAATCATGATTAACTTAAACCTGTTTAGGGAGTCATCTGAATAGTGTACAGTACAATGCATCCTAAGTTATCATGAGATAGAAGTATGTTTGTACATGTCCATGTACATGTAGATGAAATGAAGACGTTTGAGTGTACGCGAAAATTCATATGATACAGAAGGACAAACTGTTCAAGGTTCAAGTGATATAGCCAAACCCACAACATGTGAAGGACACAGTAAGCACTCTAATCAACTAAGTTACCAAGGCAACCAGAGTGGCAAAGCAGAGATGACAAGAGTAACCAAAGACAAGCTTAGCAGTCTAAAACTGTGTTTTCCACAGGGATGGCTCTTCATCTGATGTCTATCTATCTACAATTACAAAAATTACTACTATTAATCTATTTACAATTGTGATGATAAAGCTACTAATAAGAAATAGATATGATACCTTTCTCATGGAACTGCCCAACAATGTTTACAAATCCTCCAAATTTTGTTCAAAAACAGCTGTGTCCTGCTCACCTTGCATTTTGCTGTTGAGGAACATCCAGGCCCTAGGCAAAGATAGAGAGGGAAACGACGATGAACCTCGAGTTGTGATAACCATGCAAGATTCCATCAGCAGCCTATCAGACCAATCCAACTGGCCAGTTGTTACCATAGCTACATCATCAGCGCCCAAGGACATCTCAGCGGGTATGTACTCCTGTTTTCTGCATGAGGTTACCATAGACACACCCTCCGAGGAAGAGAGATGTGAGATGCTCTTGAATGTAATGAACATGGCGCGTGTGGCCAATGATGTGTCGATCAAACAACTAGCTAGGAAAACTGCTGGACTTGTGCTTGGAGATTTTGTTGCACTGTTGTCCCAGGCAGCTGGCGAGGCTACAAAGAACACTGTTGAGTACTATTTGGAAGAAGGAGTCTTAGAGACACAAGCTCAAGAACCAATGGTACCTGCAGTTGAGGGAACAGTGAGAAAGTTTGGCCCTAAGAATTCTGCTTTGCAGTCTGGAGAGCTTACGACTGCCTACAGGTACAGTACATAATCATGATTCAGATTCGTTGTCTTTGCTTACGTGACCCATTTTGTAATTAGTGGGCTCCCCAAAATGTGTTAAACAGGCATAGTTTGTTGCAAATGAGCCTTAGGCACATACACTAAAATACACTGTAAATGTGTAAAATGTGTTCTCATTTTTGTGTTGAAAATAATAACACATAATAGTCCATTTCACGTTCCTGAAAGGTAACCAAGCTTCTGCATGGAACCGAGGCGAAGGTTGACCTTGCACAGTTAGAGAAGTGAAAATAATCATCATAAGAAAGAAACTTATTAGCATGTCTATTGTTTGCACTTCTCTAACTATACGGGCACAACCTTCGCCTCGGTTTCATGTACAAGCGTGGTTACCTTTCGGGAACCATGAAATGGACTGTTAAACGCATTACTTGTATTGAACTTCGTGCAGCACTAGAATTAGCGCAACGATGGGTGCGCCAATTTTAGTGTTGCGCCAACTAAAATCCACGTGAAAAGCTTTGTGGTGTAGCATAAGCACTAAATCGTCAGTAATGCAAACCAGTTGATTTATTAATGCATCTTACACACATGACACATTTTTCAAGTTTGTTTTAGTGGAGGCGGTCTGAGCCGTCGTTCCGACAGATCTTCTTTCTCTCAAAAGCATCAGTTAAGTAGGGTGGCATGCTTTCTGCGGTGGCTGGTCAAGCCTATGCGTGAACGGCAATGACGTTGGCAGTCTGGGCAGACATAGTCAGTGTTTGGCACTGGTTGGTTTTGGAAAGCAGACTCTTACTGTTATTATGAATTTTGCTCAATTACATAATTGCGAAGCCATTTTTCAGGGCCACCTCATCGCTTTTTTATTAGAATTTGACAAATATAGTATTTTTTCAGATGAAAAAGCCTCTCATTATAAATGCGGTATTTGTTAATAGTTCTGTTAAACAAACCAAAAAGAATGCTCACGGAAATTTACTTGCAGCTGCGCGAGTAATTTGAACAAGTGATGTTCTTAACTCGCCTGTTAAGGCAATAAAAAATATTAGAGGTATTTTGGTTCTTTAGAAAGTTTTTAAAAACTAAACGTTTTCTGTTTTTATTCAAATAAGTTATCTTCAGAAATAACACTGAAGTGCGAAAACGGTTATGTTTTTAAAACATTTTAAAGAACGAAAAATACCTTTAACAACTTTTTAAAGTCATAACAAGGTGTGCGAAATTAAATCAAGCGAATTTAAAGCTGCGCGATTAAGTCTAATTAGGGTGCGCGAACTCAAATCTTGCGAATTTAAAGCTGAGCGAAAAAGAATTACGACGGAAAATTTAGTACAAGTAAGGCCTAGTTTAGACACGGTGCTTTCACCGCACCGAACTCAATTCCATTTGTCACGGTGTCTGGCACTGTCAAAGCACGGTTGCGTTTTAGACACGGCACCGAGCACCGCACCCAAATGCTTTTGGACCTAAATATGCTGGATAACATGGTTTACCGCGCCAAGTTCTGCCACAGTGCTTTATCGGTGTGTCATTTTAGACATCGAGCTTTCAGCGTGCTTTCAACGCGCCAAATTGAAATAATTGAGTTCGGTGCGGTGAAAGCACGAAGTCTAAACTAGGCCTAAGACCCGTTTCAAACGTCGCACTTAGGTCGTGTCGAAGCAACTTAAATGAGCTCAACTGAAATGCGACGTTAGCACGACAGTTGTTCCACATACGTACTATGTTGAGTCGTGCCCTCCAACATTGGCGCTTTGTAGACGCAAATCTGATCGATCTTTAGTCAGCAGAACTTTGAATAAAAACATAGCGGATCAAACCTGAGTTCGGCACGAGTAAGGTTAACTGAAGCTCAATGTTTGAAACCACGTCGCGCATCATTCGTGTAGCACGATGTCCAACCTCTGTCGTGACACACGACTCTTGACTCGACGTGGTTTCAAACGTCGAACTTTAGTCGTGCTATCGTTGAGCTTAACTGCAGATCAGTTAAAGTTCGACACGACGTAGCACATCCAAAACGCGTCGTTTGAAACGGTCCTACGGTATTAAATGACTAATCGATTTCTGGGTACGTACTTTAACCGGAAACATGTACATAATGTTTTGCTAGGTCCTTTTAAAAGACTGTCAAAAACATTAAACAGAAGCGCTATCTAACATTTTGCCTTTCTCTGTATCTTTCTTGTTGTCTCAAACAGTAACGACAAACCTACAGACACGGCAAGTGGAGGACCTGTACAGCAATTTCCGCCATTGTACACCAAACTGGAAGCTGATATTTGCAGTTCTGGTGTCAAAATTCACAACTGTGACATAGAGAAAGCACTTGAATCGTTACAGGCATCTCAGTCAGACGCCATAGGTGCACCGAAGATCCCCAATGTGAAATGGGAAGACGTCGGGGGATTAGTGGACGTCAAGGCCGACATTCTGGACACAATTCAGCTTCCTCTACAGCACCCCGAGTTGTTTGCAGCTGGTTTGAGACGGTCAGGTACAGTATTTCTCACAACGTATTGTTCTCAAAACTCATGGTTCGAATGAAGGGTTTTGACTTGCCTACAAGAGTATGGCTTATAGCATTTTTCCATGTACAGTATTTTTTTTTTTAATTTGTAGGCGTTAAAACCTAATATTTTGGCCCAATTTTCTTCATTTGTACATTTCGGCTGGTCTTCATTTGCATTATGCATGTAAAACTGTGCTTGTACAAGTTTCTAGCGAGTAAAATGCAATGAGTTATAATGTTCACTGACATATTTAAAACTTTGTGTAACTGTATTTCTAAACAATAGATATAGGAAGCATTTAACAGTTTTAACATAGAGTTCACACGTTTAACACAGTACGCGGAAATGTTGATTGAAAATGAGTTGAATCTAGACTAGTAATCACTTTATGTGTTAAAATGAGAGAAACCTTGATGCTCTCCCAGCAAAACATAACAATTGGTCATTTTCAAGGACTTGCTGAGTCTCTTCCAAGTTGATCAGTGTAGTAACTCGGAAAGCTTGAGGAGAAAAACTCTTTTACTGGGATCAATATCATATCTGTGAAGCTGCGATTCTAGAAAATAAAACAATATAGAAGAATTGCTTTGTTAGCACTGGTAAGATCATATCGTCGAATGGCACAAGTTCTGTGAAACTAATCAATTACTCAAAAAAACCAGTTCACAAGCTGTTTTCATTTAGGATGCCTATACCCTTGAAGCCTATCAAAAATCTTAGAAAAAAGTGCTTACCAACACAATTATAGTATACTTTCTTTGTACCCGCAGTCATAACTAGTTTTTGCGTTTGGCTGGACACACAAGAAGTTTCCATTTTTGAAAAAACTTTAGCAGAGGCAGAGTAAGTTGGTCCGTATATACAATATATACAAACATTTGTTGTTCTTGTACATGTAGGTGTTTTGCTATATGGCCCTCCTGGAACTGGAAAAACGCTTTTGGCGAAGGCTGTTGCCACAGAATGCTCTTTGAATTTTTTAAGGTAGGAGTCTAACCTCAAGTACTACTGTAACATTGACGTTTTTGTAAGTCATTATTTTTTTACTGTTGTCTCCAGGAAAGCTAGAATAATGTGCTGCTTAACTATAACATTGTGTTTTATTTATACATAGCTTGAGGTAGTGGCTAAACAGATTAGTTGCTATTAATAAATACAAAAACGGAAAGAATACTAAACCTCGGTGAGTAAATCGTGACAACCGTAGTGTTTCGGGATCCGAGATATCTTAGTTGTTCACAAGTAACCCTATCCGTAACAGCATTTTCCCATCACGCATGGTTTTCGAATTAAATCGCAAGTAGTTATCTTGTTACAGCAGTATGGGTTACATGTACCTTTACTTCAACAACTGCATGATGTTTAGAATTTAAAGTCAATTCAAACACATTTTTATTGCATTAAAGTTTGTTACCTGATAACAAAAGAAAATTGTAAAGGTTTAATTTCTTGAAAAATATTGCAACCTTGTTCCCAGGCTCTTTCCTCTCTCTAAAGGACAGACCCTGGGAACGAAGTTGAATTGTGTGTACCAATCTTGTCGTAAACGTTTTCTTGTGTAATAATAGTAATAATAATCGTCTTTATTGAGAACTATACAGATAAAAATACATACCCTATGTTACATTGTACGTTGAAATCTATATTACAATATTCAAAACTTTAAAGAAGAAAAATAGGATAGAAAAAAAACTTACACTACTTATTAACAAGGGGGACGTAATAGAAGTAATTCACATATAGGTTACATTGTAAGATTGTACTTGAAAGTAAGCCTGTTGATAAAAGTGTGTTTGCAACGATTGGTGTTGATAAGAGGACGGGTGCTAGACTTTGACCTTAGACTATATTGCAGATAGTCCTGAGCACATAGGCCTCTGCTATATGTTTGTTTTGTTAGCAAAACGTTTGTTTTCTAGTGTCTGGTCCTGAGCTTTTTTTGGCGAGATTTTGTGTTCCAACCTTACAAATTTCCAAACTGACATTATCTACAGTGTGAAGGGACCAGAGCTGATCAACATGTATGTTGGACAAAGTGAGCAGAACGTTCGGGAAGTATTTGCACGTGCACTGAGTGCAAGTCCCTGCGTCATCTTCTTTGATGAATTGGACTCACTTGCTCCCAACAGGGGGAAGAGCGGGGACTCCGGTGGAGTTATGGACAGGTATTGGACGGACCATTGACTTTAAAGGAGGAGGGGAGGGGTTTTATAGTAAAATGTTCAAGTTGTGACATTTATTGTCATTTGTCCCTGCTTTGCTGCTGTAGGGTCGTTTCCCAACTCTTGGCAGAGCTGGATGGCCTCGGCAAGTCATGTGATGTATTTGTTATTGGTGCAACGAACAGACCTGACCTACTCGACCCAGCCCTCCTGCGGCCAGGAAGGTTTGATAAGATGCTTTATCTGGGAGTCAGTAAGGATCATGAATCACAATTGAAGATCCTCAAGGCTCTTACCCGAAAGTAAGTGATAGGGGCCGGCAGTTGCAATGATAGTATTTATTTTGTCTTCCGAATTCGGCAAATTATTTACTTATTTGCCGAGAGTGATTGGAAAAACATTTATCAACTACTTGTATACTGAAAGTGCACTAGCAATATCAGACTTACCGAGCGATAGCGAAATCATTGCCTTTTAAAGGCTGAAGTTTAAAATTTTCTTTAATGACCGAACCTTCAAGGTTAATAAGGTTTTTTTTATATGTTATTTCTTCTAAAAGCTACAATAACACCGTGCAAGTTGGGTTTTTTACTTTGCACATCTAGGCGCCGTTGTTTAAAGCTCGATTAGTGCTAATCCTGGGTTAACTCCGAATGAAACCTATGGAGTTACAGTAACCAAGACCATTAGTTCTAATCGGGCTTTGAACAGCTGGGGCCTGATTCTGCGTGCATAAGTCATTAACAGTAATCCATCAAGCCCGCAAGTATAATATGAAGTACTAACACAGTAATTGACAAAAACTGATGTAGCGAACCAAACTTGTTCCCTTGACAGGTTTAACGTCGACCCGAGGTTTAGCCTTGAAACTTTCTCCGGACGATGTCCCCTCAATCTAACAGGGGCTGACTTGTACGCCCTGTGCTCTGACGCCATGCTGCAGGCGGTTAAACGAAACATAGCACAACTTGAGAAAGGTTAGAGCAAGACAAGCTTCATAAGGGATTTATAGAGCATTGTCACCGGCCTTCACGACCACATCAAAGTACCGGGTCATCACCTTTACAGGGTTGTACCACTGTTTTCGCACTCTCACAATGTCATGACATGCACACATCATTACACCAATAGAGTTTGAGGTAACAAGTTATTTTAAACAGTTTTCGTGCGTAACTTCTACGTCGAGTGAGCACCTTTTTGTGTAGGACTTGGCTTTTAAAAAAATGATAGGCAAGACGAATTGAGAAATTCCCATGACCTCATTTCTGTAATGCTAGGAACAATTTTGCTAAGTAAGGAAGTCTGATTATCTAAAGAGTTTCAACAAACAAACTGAAAGCATTGTCTTTAAATTTAAGGCAATATATAGAATATTTTGGTAGTTACCATTCACTTTTGCATTAGGTATTGTTGCAGGTTTGTGTTTACTTTATACAAACAACACAACACAACACAACACAAAACAAAATATGTACAGTTGCCAAACAAGAAGTAAGTGATATGATTGTGGAGTTAACCTAGAGGTATGTTTAAAACAGAACTGCACAACATTTTGCTGAAAACGCTGAGAACCCATGATGGTTATTTGAATATCTCCCAGATAGGTCTAGCGATAAAACTCGTATAAGAAAGACACTTTTTTGTTAGTTATCGCGAAGCAAATTGTCCGTTGAAATGCTTTCCTTGTAAAGAATTTTCCATATTCCCGTTGTGTGTTTGTATATGTTTGTATGGAAGTTGGGAGGGGAAGGGGGATGGTAGTCGGTGTGTGTTTATTTGTTTATGTGTTTATGTTTTTCTTTTTTTGTAGTTTATTCTTTTTCTATTAAGACTGATCTGCCTCGATTGGCTTAGCTATTTGCGGATCAGTCCTATAAAAAAAATGTAAACTTTACTTGTATAACTAAAATGATGATGATGATAATGTTAACCTACATCCTTCTTGTCCAACAGCTGATGTCGAGTGTAACGAGCATGATATTCAAGTTGGGGAGAAGGATTTTCTACTTGCACTGGAGAATCTCATTCCTTCAGTTTCGTTCGATGAGTTGCGTCGTTTTGAAGTGCTACAACAACAGTTTGCAGTCTCAAAATAGAGAGTTTTCAATCTATCTTAAGTTTAGAAATGCATTGATTTTTTGGGTGATGTTTCAACACGGGAATATGTGTTCAACAATATCGTAAGTTTTGGTGACAAGGGGTTAACTTGATGTAAATAGCTTACACTAATAACATGATATCTATAAGAGCCCATGCTTTCTCAAAGTTCGTCTTTTAAATGAATATTAAATCACCTCGGTGTTATGTTATGAAACGTATATGACTCTTGGGAAAGAAGTAACTGACAAAAATCTCTTTTCCAAAGTCAATGAATTGTCAGAAATTTTGATTTTGGTTAGGAAAAAAGCTTTTATTGTCTTAATTATTTATTTATACAGCTTTTACCACTTTAATGAAAGGAAGAAAAGAAAAAGACTGAAAGGAAAAAGTTGTTGTATGGTTCGTACAATAGATCTTGGCTCCGAATTAATTGTATTCGTTAAAAAAAAACCATGCATTTTATCTCAAGCTCAGTCATGAAAAAGCAATTTTAAGTCGTCCTGTTAGCCTTTTAGTTACGTAGGCAAGCGGTTCTTGCCGTTATATTATCTCACTATTTATCAAAGTTAAACTATTTTAGGCTTGTTGGTTTGGGTTTTTTTGGTGGTGGGGTGGGGAGGGGAGGGGGCAAACAGAGAAATAACTTATTAACAGGTCAGTAAATACCTCTTTTCAGCCGGTTACGAGGTCCGTATGGCAATGTATAAACCGAGTTTCTTTCCATCCTTTTATGACACAAGCGGAAAGCGCGCAGGCAATGAAAAAAAGGAAGGAAAAAACGAGGATCCATAACTTGCCGCACGGACCTTGCAAACGAGGCTAGTAAGTAGCATGTTGTTTGGCTTTGTTATTTATTCCAGGAAAAGAACGAAATCATCTGACGTTGTTACATGTGATCAAGAGCTAGAGGTCCGAACGGCCACTTTCGGATCTGAAATTGACCAATCACAGCACGCAAAATCCGTTAGCCATAGAAAAAAAAAGTAATATTTAGTGAACGGAAAATTAGGGAAATCCTTTTTTCAGTTAAAAAATTGTATGAATGATGTATAATAAGTTTTTCATCAAATTATTGCTATAATGGCCTCAATAAAAGCAGGCGTTACCCCATGTTGTTTCTCAATTATATTTGGAAAGAAAAATCCAAAGTATATCAAAGAGGAAATAGATAAAAGGCGTCCAAACATAGATATTTTACTTAATGACCATCAGTTTTACAGCATTGAAAAAATATAAACCTAGCTCACAATATTTAATTTATGTGGAATTAAATGCAACGAGCTATTTAAATGCCAGGAAAAGAAACCACAGGGCTTATAATTTGTTCTCTTATCATGAGTGTTTTCATGATTGAACGATTAAAAGACTAATTGTACATTCACGATGACCATTATACTCATTGTAGAAACAGGAGAAAGTTCCACTTTTTTGCATATTGTTTTTGTTGAGTTTAAAACCTATATTTTCTGTAATAGAGCAGTGCTATAAAATCGAGCTATCGTAACGTATATGCGGTTTGTATGCATACATGTACGTACGTTTGTATGTAGCTTTTGCTAAGTAGCGTCAGAACATACTTTAGAAAAGTAAGTGTATGTGGTAAATTGGACCTTTAACCGTAAACCAAACTTATGTATAATAATGTTAATAGGGCATGATAATTGGTAGAGGTCCTGCTGGGCAAACATATGCAATAGTAAATTGCTTTTTATCACTGTAAATGTGATGTGCAATGAGGCCTTTTTTAGGTCTACGATCGTTAACCGAAACGTTATTTGTTACTTAAATGAAAGAACAACTAAAGGTAAAATCGGCAAACCACCCTAAAAAGGCAAACTTAATCACTCGTATTTACCATTCTAGAAGATGTTTTACTTTAATTAATTCGTGGCAATTTTATTTTTGTTTCGAAAAACTGAACAAGTTTGTAAACATGTAAATGTACCTGTTAAACACGCAAAGTCTTGCGATTATGATAACTTGTATCATACAATTTCTTCTGTCAGCTATATTCTTCTTTCGCAGCACAGTCCGTGAATAGTGACGGAAAGCCGTTGGTAAAGTCCGTGGGAGCTTTTTAAAAATATCTCATACACTTCTCGATATAAGTGGGATAATCTCGGTGTAGCGGTCTGTTAACTGTGAGCGCAACTTGTTGTCTCGGACAAATCATTGTAATCCGATGATAGCGGTATGGCTAAGTCCCTCGATTACTTATTTGTTGTTTTGAAATATGCTGCCAAAAAGCCCCACAGAAAGTCCCTGAAATGTAATAAATTATATTTTAATGAAAATAGTGAAATTTAAATTTAAGCAAGTTTTGATGAAAAGAAGACTAACTTCCTCGGCCGGATTTCGAAAAAGAAGACAACGTTGAAGGATGTCAGAGAATTTCAGTGAATACGAAAAGTGGTGCATGGGTGAACTGAAAGAATTACCAGAGTGGACAAAGGAGTTTTGTTCCTTGTACATCGCTTTATGTGTGATCAACGGTTTGTTCGCTGTCTCATCTGTAGTCAACAACTCACTAGTTATAGCAGCATTAATCAAAACAGCGGCACTGCACAAGCCTTCGTTTATCCTTTTGTTCCTTTTGGCGGTTTCTGATCTGGGA
>JAOBRG010393856.1:0-10433 GCA_027574985.1 Umimayanthus nakama | reverse complement strand
CACGAGGCAGCGGGTCGGTTTTGAAAACCTCTCTCTGATTGACTTCGTTTTTGCATTCAGCAAAAGCCTCGGGAATTATTATGTCCCTACTTCCATTTTCAGCAACGTAGAGTACTGGACCATTCCGAAGAACAAATTTATTTAACGTAGCCACGACATTTCCTCGGCCTTTGCAACTCCGTGGTAAACAGCCGCGAGCTACAAAAATGTTATCTGTTTCTTTTTGACATCAGTAAACCAGTGATTTTTTGTAACCGGTAGTATGTTTACTGGAGAAAGCAGCAGTAATGGAATCTGACATGTACCGTCTAAGAAGAAGAAAAAGGTCCTGCAACCCTTGCTCGAAATGCTGCTTTCTGAACCTTTGCATTTTTAGTTAACTAAAACGCGGAAAGAAGGTTGGGGGAAAGGGGGGGGGGGGTTGACTGTGAAGCTCTGCCAGAAGGTGATCAATGTCGCTGTTCTCACAAGAAGAGGTTACCTGTGCAAGATTTGCTATCATGTTTCGTTCTTTCGTTTTTTGTCTTTTCTTTCTTTATTCACAATCTTGTTCCCTTCCGGGTTTTTTTACCTTCGAAGAAAATTTCCCACAATACAGCGCTTTTCCTGCTAGTTCATTTCGGCGCGTTGGGTAAATTTCTCATTTGTCCCGTCCGTCTGATCGAATGACAACAAGTGTGAAACACAACACTATATTTACAGTCAAACCAAGTTAAGTGTTTTGCCCAAGAATCAAGATTTGGTTTTGTTTTTCAAAAGTTGAATCAATTCTTTGTTCAAACTTTTCAAATTTAAAACCTAAAAACGGACTTCTCGATATTCACACCTCGATTTGAGTATCCAAATTTGATTGGAGTATTGAACAATAGTGGTCATGAGTTGACCGTTGGAAATTGTCACGAAATGTGTTTGGGTATGTTTACGAAGCTGGAAAGCCTCTCTCTTTCGCTATTCTAGTACAAGAGTATAGTCGTGGCGATAGCCTGCCGTTTCTATAAGTTTTTGTTCAGCAACCTCATCATATTTTTAGTTCAACACTAGTTTGATGTCTTGTCTTATTAACTTGCAACTGTTTATCTAGTAACCAGCAATCTGCAGCACTGCTTGTACCATCCGGGATACCTTGTATTTTTGTAGAACAAAAGCAAAGTACATACTGTGCTTAAATCATAAACGTCTGTATTTTCTACGAGCTCAACTCTTCAGCTTCGAATTCTCATTACGAAACTTCTCGACGGAACGAGCTGCGTTACGTGAGTTGATTGTTAATTCTTACGATTGTTTACTGGTCTGCGTTAGAAAAGTGGAATCTTACCTTAACTTTCCGATAGCATTTGGTCTTTAATAGTTGCGCTTTTAATCAAAGTCAAAAACTTTGAATTAAACGGGACAGTGACAGTGTACTCACCAAAGAGCACAGCGTTTCCCACTTTGATTTAGTTCTTCATCCGTTTATACTTCAAGAGTGAATGTTTTCTTGGCATCTGAAAACTTCGCATCGATCAAAGTAAGAGAACCACAATGTATTCCACTGACCAATGAAAAACAACATAATTCTCTTGAGGGGGATCGGGATTATCTTTGCAATGTTTCTAACAAAAGAGTCGAACTTTGGTTTGCGATAACCTTAGTAAAATTAAGTTTTTAACACATCAGTTCTTGAGAGAAAAATGAGTTGCTCGTTTTATTTTGTGCTGGAGATATGAAAAATTTTAAGATTAAGTACTTACGTGGACAACTGTTATGTACAAGTTGTCAGTTTAAATGGACTTCAACGGCTTATCTCAGTTAAAGACAGTACTCTGGGGTTGCTGTAAAATTGGCTTTTGGTTGAGATCTTGCGTTTCGAAACATTGCATCTTTAATCTGTTAGCCGATTCATTCAGTTTGGCTCCAACAGTTTTATCAAAATACAAAAATTGTTTCTCATAGACCACTTACGGCAGAAGTTGCCTCCTAGCGTTTGAGCTCAAACTATATGGTTTGCTTCTGTTAGTTGTTCTCTAGTAATGCCCTCGATTGTTCATATTAAACAAAACACTACCCTGGTCACTAACCGGTCTAATACCATAAATATGAATTTTTAGTGACCGAGTTTCATAGCTCTTTCTTTGGACTTGCGGGGCATCACAAGAAAGACGAATGGAAAACTACTAGGTTTTACAACAACTTTTGATTTGGAATCACGAAGGCGGGCATCCTTCATGATTAGATAAGTCTTGACACTTTCAAGAATCTATATTATTATACTCGTTGTCGAATTAAACGGCTGTCGACCAAAAGGGAGAGCATACACAAAGGCTGTTTAAATCTATCACGGTTTTAAAATGACGACCATCGGAAATCAATATCGATTCTCAGTCGTGGATTTTAAAATAACTCCTAGCAGGCTGGACTTAGAATAGCTGAAGAAAAAAAGGCAACAAAGACTTCCTTTTAACGGCATTCATCGTCACTTTAACCGTCAGTTTAAACGATGGATAATTTATTAGCAACGTTCTAAAGAAGTAAACCACAGGATCCTCCTTGCCGTCTCGCTTTACTCCGCATTTCAGAAATAACCAAAGAACGTGGCATTTGGTTCCTGAACCAAAACAGGAGGTTAAACAGCTGTGCCAATATTGAAGAAACGGGTTCTCGTGGGAAGTGTCTTCCTTTGAAAAATCTTTGTAATACTTCTACTAATAATCTCCTACCCTGGCGTTTCTCAACAAGCAATAACACATTGAGTTTATACACCGAGAGGCGCTGACGACATTTTAAGCTTCACTCGCTTTTCTCTTAGCTAAGCAGGCTGGTAATAGGTCACCTGTGAATCTTTGTTTCGTCACTCAATAGATAAGTACATATAATTCACTGTTACACGTTGTAGTATCTACTAGGAGGATTCTTTCAAGCGCTTTCAGGGTATATTTCTCAAAACGTTTCTCGAAAGTACGTTATCTTTACAACTAAGCTTGTTGCAATACACAACAAAAGTAAGTTTTCAATGTAACATTTGCTGTAAAATTGTGTTACACCTGTGAGTATAAAAAAGCACAAACACAATTTATAGACAACAAAGAAAAAAACAAAATAATAGTAGCTGTTTGACAAGATGGAATGAACTCTCATCAGCGTCACTTTGTCTTCTACTCCATTGTTTTCATTTTTATGCTTGTGCTTGATCTTATTTAACAAGTGTCAACCAGGCTTAATTGCTCAAACGTTCATTTGTGTTACTAAAGCAAAAACCGTACCAAAACGTTCAATTCCAACCCCTTTTAAAAAAACTATGACTGTCTAGTCATTTCCAGTTTAAAGTTCTCCCCTCCCCCATTGCCAGGGTTCTCAGCGAAAAACGTTTGAAGTTTTTTAACAGTTCTACATATTTTTACTTTCAAATTAAAGCTAAATCTTAGCGTTGTCAAGGTATAAACTGTTTTAGCTGCAAAAAAATTACGCTTTGTATTTTTAGTTTTTAAAAATACTCGAAAGGGAATGAAAAACTTCCACATAACAGCGAAACGAAATCTTATTTGAGCGAATCTGACGCCCAATAAGTGAGAATATGGGTTAAGTACTCGCCGCTGGTTGTTGAGTTGTCAATCTCTTTCAGTGTTCCTGAATGGCTGAATGCGTTAAACAAGACCCCGTCCGTTTTAAACTAAAACGATATTGTTTTGTTCAGGATACGGTTACCGCCGACACTAAAACGCTGCAAAAACTGATCGTTTCGAAAACGATCAGAAGAGTGATCGATATGAAAACGGTACTGTTTGAAAACGCTGTTTTCCTAACTGTGGACGGCGAAAGCGATACTGCCTGTAAACAATGACGTAATCACAACAGCAACAACTGGCTGTAAACCACTCAACCATGAGATTACAAGAAAGCGGACAGACACTTTCAGGTGGCTTCCTTGTTGATCGCTGTGATTTTAGTTCGCTTTTGACGCTCTTGGAAGCTCATATAACCTTGTTGAGACAATTTTTTGGTTATTCAAGAAGTGAACAAAACACCATAAAGCTTCTTATTATATGGCTGAATGATTTCGCGTGCTGTGATTGGTCAATTCCAGGTCCATAAGTAGCCGTACGGACCGCACTTGTGTCCAGAAATGGACTCGATGACGAAAAACACGGATTTCTCAGTTTTTCGGGATTCTCGCAACGCAGATTATGTTAATTCATCTTACTGACTTTGTGACGATTTTCTCGGTTTTCTCAATTTTTCGTGTTTTCTGCAATGCAGTTTCGTTAAAGCTTCAACAAAAATCTGAGTTTTTTTGTGTTTTTCGTCATTGAGTCCATTTCTGGACATATCTCAAAGAATCGAGAGGAAGATTATAAGACATTACAAATGGTTAAAGAGCGTTTTCAAATCGGATACGCGAAAACGATACGAAAACGATTAGTGTGGACGCGGATCGTTTTGAAAACGGAACAAAACAATACACAGTAGTGTAGACGGGGTCTCAGTGTTTGGAGCAATTTACGTTGTGATTCTTTTCAAAAGCTGAAAAAGATATGTTTTAACTAGGATATTCGCATTTGGGTCAAAAACGGCTAAAACTCAGTTCTAAATAGGCGGTTGGTTACTCACTGGAACGGGGTGGATGAGGAAGACGTTATTTAACCCTAGAAGGCGTAAGGGGGGTGCATCTGACCCTCCACCCTCAATATTTTGGCTTAAATTTTTTTTCTTGTATTGGCCGATTTCCAAAAGCTTTGGCACAACCGTGCTTTTTTTGTAAACGCATCTTTTGACTTTAATTAAGTGATGTCACGACTGATGACACCATCCTAATAAGTCACGCAACCCGTGTATTTCCTATAAAAGTGGAATTTTTCGCTAAAAAAGTGACTATTTTTGCCTTTATACTGACATCCTCACTTTATTTCTTAAAATTTGTATATTCCAATCGCTAAACCATGTTTTCTCACTATTTCAGTGTTCAACTCGAAAATCCAAGATGGCGGCCGCAGTGACGTCATTTGTTTTGTTTTTTTAGACATGGAAACCAATTAAACTCATATGATTCGATAAATTAAAACTACAGTAAAACTTCTTTATATATACCAAATATCAAGTCAATCGGATGAAAGGTGGCAAGTCGAGAGGAGGAGTCAAATTGACCCCCCCACCTCCCCAATGCCTTCGTAAAACTGTTTTACCTTCAAGGGTTAAAATAAGTTCCTATGTTTCTAGAATTCTTGCAAAACCGTTCATGAGAAACCAAAAACAAAAATGTCACAATTACGAGTTTCAGCATTCTGTCGCAAGAAATATTTTAACTGTCAATTTTTCACTGAAAATGGTCTCATTGCTTAAAAACGGTGTACGAAATAATTAATATGGAGATAAATTAATAAATATAACATATATAACTATAGAATGTTGCACTGATCGACAGAAATTATTTCACCACAGGTAAAATGTTTGCCTGAGGTATTACTCAGAAACTTAATTGCTATGGAAACACGTTCGTTGAAAAACAGAACTTTAACAACTCCAGGAAAAAGTATTTCCTTTATGTTTTGGCAGTCCAAGGAGGGGGTGACGTTGCTTCACTATCCTTGGTAATAAAATTAAGCCGGAGACACCCCAGGCAATTTTATACGCCAATATCAGCGATTGGCGAAATTCGCCTGGTCTGTCACCTACTGCGATAGCAACTTTCGCTGATCGCAGCGGCTGGGCGTATAAAATCGCTGGTATCTAGCATGTCAGATACGAGCGATTACTGACAAAATTCGCTTGCAATTTTCCCAGGCTATAAAATTCGCTGCGATCGGCGTTAAAGATCGCCTCGTGTGTTCCCAGCTTTAGCAGCAAACGATTTTTATACCGTGCTGATAAAATTGTTCCTCTCTTGACATCATTTGGTTAGTATCATGATACAAAAATGCCAATTATTTATAATTTGACTTATCTTAATTACTTCTCATTGACTCAACAGTTTTGAAGCAAGGAAAAAGTTACAGGAATTTTTATAAAAAAACATAACTGAGTGGAAAAGAAGAACGTTCTCTCGACCTGATGAAGTCCTTGTCAGTTTCTGCAATGTCTGAAACAGCATATTAAAGTACCAAGAATTACAAGGGGGAGGGCGGAAAGTGCCCGCGCCGATTTCAGCTTTTGAGAACTTCCTTAATATTAAAGAAATACCAACTAATTTGATTGTTTTTACTAAAATTTATTGAAGAACAAGATTCTGGAAAAGTTTTGCGTCTAGGTATCACATGTTGCCGTGGCAACACCGTTTTTGATGCCATTTTTTCTCAAATTTTGACTATTTTAATATTTTTCTCTATTAATCTACAAAATCTTTGAAACAATAGCTAAATTTAATTCTAAAAGCAATTAATCGATAAAACCTGTAAAACAATTAATGTGACACGTGACATATGACGTCATTGGTACTGCGCAACACCATGTTTTGAAATCCAAGATGGCGGCTGTGTACTTTGCATTCTATAAAAGTTGAAAGCTTTTCTTAGGCCATTAACATGTGAAAGCTTTAAAATCGAACTAAAAAAAACAGTTTTACGTACAGTATAAGATTAAATACTAGAAACTTGAGTAAAATTTGAAAGCTATAGCTTAAAAGCTAATGTAATGATTTAACATCAAACTTTCGCTGAAAAAAAATCTATTTGTAATACTCAATTTATTTAAAACACTGCTATATTAAGTTTCAATTACATTTTTACTGTTTATTTGTCGTTTTTTAAGTCAAAAACGTCTCTAAACTATCTACTTTGATTAGGAAAAATTTGGTAAAAATGGAAAATTTTAAAAGTTAACATGTTATAATGGTTCACCAAATTAATTAGTTTATGATTTTCTACTACTTCAACAAATTTCATTTCTTTATCACTTATAGTTTTAGAATTATGGGCCGAGGGCACTTTCCGCCGCCCCCCTCCCCTTCCCCAAATTTATCTACCCAGAAAAGTCCCAGGCGGAATAGGGTTAATGCCTCAAACTTCCTAAATCAAAACTCAAAGTTTGTAACCGACTTTTGTATGAGTTTTCTTAGATCTTAATACTTAAGTGGGGTATTGTTACAAAAAAGCACATAGTGCAACACATTTTTTACGTGTGATGACTGCTAGCATTTTTTTTTTTGGAATTTTTTGCTATTTTCACAACAGCAAGTTCGATACTTTACATTCTGATACTTCATTTCAAATTTTGCGCTGTGAGGAACAAGCAAGAAATCGGTGAAGTGTAAATCAGAGATGCTCGTTCCACAAACGCTGCGTGCTAATTAAAGGTGCGAATTGCCTGACCAGCTTTATTATTGTTATTATTACTATTTATATTCTTCTTATTCTTCTTATTGTTTTTTTCATTACTATAATTAGAATTAACCACAGATAAGTCTAAGTGCTTCCGAGTATGGAAGAGCACAAACTCGTTCGTTGCAGTAGTTCCAGTGTAAAAGTCCATAAAGTACTGTTGTCTTATGAATTTTTAAAACATGATATACGTGCAGTAAAAGTCCAAATATTTAAAAAGAATATACACAACGGCAGCATATCCCAAGCTTAAATACAATTGAAACACAAAGTACAGTAAACTCATTTTGTTATGCTTTATAAACCCTAGAAGGCAGCAGGTAAAAAAATTACATGAAGGCGTAAGGGTGGGGGTCAATCTCAGTAATAACTAACAAAATCATGACGTCAACATCACTTTATCTACTTTGCATTGTGGATTTTTAGTGCAGCACTATTGCGGAGTATTAGTTAGTCGTTGTTACGTATAATTAACTTGAGCATTCTAAACGATGCGAAACTCAATTCGAAGTTGGCGCGGACGCGTTCAATCTTTTAAATGTTTCGGACTGTCTTAACAGGCAGAAAGACAATCATTCCATTTGTTGGGGTGGTATTGGAGCTTTGTTTCTTTATGTCGTTATGAGCATTTGGCTAATAAAGAGTGTTTTGTTTTTCTTGTGCAATGTTTAAGTCTTATCATTTTACACCCCAATGAAAGAGTTTGTTGTTCAATCTCCAACGTTTTTTATATTTTTTCAGTTTAAATGATGTTTATCCTCATCGTGATAGCTGTAGCTGCTACTGTTACAAACGGAGCTTGCCCCAACGCCAATCTAAATGGTTACGTTAATTGTCACAACAAGAATCTTGCAAACGTTCCGATGCTTCCTCGAGGGGCGATAACAGTGTAAGTTGGAAACATACTAGATTTTTCAATCTAAAATGGAAACTTGCAAGAAATTAAAATGAAATTTCTGTACCCGTAATAAGATGATGAACGCATTTTCAACGTTCATTGGATGACGTCGTCACTTGTATCGAATGCTGTAACTTATTGACAAAATTTCTTCTAATTCCCTACTTTACATAGATTCGAAAAAAATTACTACACTAAACTCTTAATCCCATCCGGCCAGAGGGGAACGGTAGCGGGGAGAGTGGGGGGGGAGGTTCAACCTTCAAGAACTTACATACATACATACATACATACATGCATACATATATACATATAACATTGTTTAACCACGTGATTTCATCAGACATTTACATATTTACAAAAATAATGGAAAAATCTGTTTTTTTTGAAAACCATGCATTCAAAATTTCAAAACACAGTTAATTAATATAGTTAATTAAAATAGAGAAAACTACAATAGATATATAAAAATTTATTAACTGTATATTGAATCATTAGTTGTTAAGTTCCCTGCTAAGTCAAGGATTCGATTGCAATGAGTACAGCGTCGATAAAAAGTTGTTCATCTCCAAACAGTTACTGAGTTACTTAACTTTAATTACGCGGGTCTTGACACAACAGTAGCCACTAGAATGAATGTTTACATCGGTTGTAAAAATGCAGATTTTTCTTGTTTAGTCATCTGGACTTCAACAACATACGATCCATCTACAGTGACAGCTTTGCAGATATGCCGAATTTAGAAGTTTTGTAAGTGACACTTCTAATGCAAATTTCAGCTTTTTGTCTGGCTTTAATGCCATGAGAAAAAGGAATGGTGATACAGGAGAGAATGTTCTAACAGAAATGTTTGCCTGTTAGTAAATAGATTAACCTATCAACATTTACAACCGAGAAGGGTTTATGCACTTTCAATCAATCAAAACCACGTGACGTTTGATTGTTTGAGATACCACAACCAAACAAAAATGTCACCAGCAGCTTCGTAATTGGGATTTTCAAATTTTCAGGTATTTTCAAGCCGAAGTGAACGCTAAAATGGTGAGAAAAGGTACCTAGCAACTGTTGTTAGTGTTGCGAAGAAATATATTTTTTTTGCAAATAAAAGTACTTTTGTAAGTCAACACACTATTTCCGTGACTAACTTTGATGACGTCATCAATCGAGACGTCACGTAATTCAGATCAAATTATGTGTTAAAGGCGCGGCCACACGATGCAACATTGCATGCAATATTGCGTGCAATGGAGTATTTGGATCGTGTGGCAGCCTTTGAAACTGTTGCACGCAACCTTGCTTGCAACGTTTCCGGAAGAGATTTCTATTCTAATTCTGCAACGTATCCTGCAATGTTGCATAGGGTGACCATATGAAATTGAAACATTTGCGCGAACTGTTGCATTCAATGTTGCATTATGTGGCCACGCCTTTACCCTAACTAGCCCAGGGGATGGGGGAAGGGGGGGCGGAAAGTATCCAAGCAGACTTAAGCTCTCAAAGGTAAGACTTGTTGCAATGCAAATCCGATTTTGGACAACATGATTAGTCAAAGTTTGATTTCTTTTAATTTGAACTAACGATTTCTTCAAAACCTTTGCCAATTACTTATCTTAAAGTCAATTCAAAAGTTTCTTTTAATTTAATTGGGTTTGTTTGTGATCTGTGACGTCAAAAGGATTGTTCAACACCTTTTTTATAATCCAAAATGGCAGCAAAGTGCTTCGAAACGTTGAAAACAGACATAAAACGAATTTAGTAACGCTATTACTCTTGAATGCAAGGCATTTGAGTAAAATAATAACATTGTAGTTTAAGAGCTATCGTGAGGCTTGATCATTTTACTTTGACTTGGAAAACACGCTATGTACAGCTGTATTTCTTTAAAATACTGTTGTTTGTTTCATAAAATTAAGTTTTCTTAACAATTTGCATCATTTATTTGTCGTTTTTTAAGGTCAAAACCGTTAAAAAAATTTTATTTTTATCGGCAAGGATTTGTAAAAACCACATATCAAACTTTTCATTGTCAGTTTCAAAGGCCTTGAAGGCCTTGGTCGGAGAGGCAGTAAGAGCTGAGCAACCTGGTTTTGTTATCGGCGGGACTAGGTTAGAGACAAATTATCAACAAACAAAATGGCGAACTTGGCTATTTAGTGTTGAGTCGTCCTTTGGCATCGTTCGTTTTGCCTAAACTTGGGCGTTTTGCATTTATTTTCGTAAGAAATTGAGTTTAATCTTAAAGATATAAC
>JAOBRG010393845.1:0-10435 GCA_027574985.1 Umimayanthus nakama | reverse complement strand
CTTACCCCTGTCACACCCAATTTATTTTGATGTTAACTTTTTGTTTGTAATTAAGTGACGAATTGAATAAACTAAATCAGACCACCACTTGATAGTAATAAAACTGAGGCTCAAGCTCAAAAAATGTAGAGCATCACCCAGCGCAAGAATCAAATACAATTTTCATCTCTTACGTGACAAAGCATTTGCAGAGGCTTTCCAAATAGCAATGTCTAACAGATATCAAGTGCTGGCAGACATGCATGAAGAGAATTAAACAAAATGCCGAAGTTGAGGTCATGGAAAGGGAGGTTAAAGAGCTGAAGAAAGAGCGAGAAAAAGAAAAAAAACCCGGAATATTGCGCTCAAAATTTGTACAAGGGGAGAAAGTATTAAAATAATGAACAATGCAGAAACGGAACATAAAAACCACACGACAATAAATCTGGTCTGTGATCTGCTGCAAGAAAGAAAGCATAATCCGAAAGGAAAAATTACTTCGAGAATCGTCAGAACTGACGTTAAAAACAGCAGCCGGTCTGTGTAGAGCTGCTGAAGAGAGTAAACAGTAATTAACTCTTTGGCAAAGACCCCGAAAAGAAGGAAGTCCACCACGTAAGAAAGGGCGGGCAACTTCGACTGCCAAAGCCATAACAGGAGGTGAGTTGCCATTCAACTGTAGTAAATAGGGAACCAGGCACTTGCCAAAGCAATCTCCTGCTCTCCAGAAGTTGTGTCACTCGTGTAAGCGTATAGGGCACTTTTTCAAATTTTTTCCCCTGGGACAAATTAATTTCCGCGGTGTGCATGAAGTCACCGAGTGCGATGCGAGTTGTGGCAAGTCCAAAGATTTCCCCACTGACTCCCTATCTATCACCAGAGGCAGAAAAAACGCAGCTTGAATTTCAAGTGAATGAAAAAAACGGGTTCTAGAGTTCCTGGTCCGAGAGAAACCCTGCAGTTTTATGTTGATTCCTCGGAATCAACCGCATTCGCAAAGGAAAAATATGAGAGCCAGCAGTAGTAACAGCAAAACATTGTGCCCCAAGGTCACTCATATTTAGCGCACCAGACGGCACAAGAAAAAAAAACAAAAAACCAGGTCTCTTTTTTCTTGGATTTTATCTGGTTTTTCCGAAATCCAAATTCAACAAAGAAAACAGATTTGGTTTTTGACTGGATATTCATTGGATATTTTCAAAACATTGGGTATTTCCAGCTCTGGAATCTACAAAATCCAACTTCAAATTGTTTTTCACGAAATCCAAGTAAATTGCCTTGGATTTCCATTATAACAGTGTTTGGTTACTCTGAAAACCAGACTTGTTTAAGGCGAAAACCCTATTTCTGCAAGATCCAAGCATGTAAATAAGCTCGGTTTTCACAATATCCAGGTTACAAAATAGCCAAATTTAGATTGTACAATTATCAGCGCAGGCTATTTCTGAAAACCAAAGTTGTTAACGGCAAAAACCAGCAGTGAAAATCGTTTCCTCCAAGATCCAAACGTGGTTATCAACATTAGAGAAAAACTAACCAATGAAAATGATGGCGTCAAACTTTTAGCCAATCACATGCGCAGGGGCGTGCAACTTTTTGTCAATGAGCCTTTGTTCGTATAAAGGCGCCAAAATTTGTCCAATCAGATTTTGGGGCGTGTTTATGATATAAGCAGGTGTGGGTCTGAAGCGGGCTGTCAGAAGAAAATGGCAGGGAGAGGAAGTGGTTGGTTTGAGATGATGTCTGTAGAAGACTCTCAAAGTGGTGATACAGCATCAGTGTCTTCATCAGATATAGAGGAGGATCGTGTATTATCGGTTACAATACCGTGTTCTCAAAATGGAATGCTCAAAAGGAAGTCTGATCAAATAGGTGTTTGGAACAATAGTTAGACTCTGGCTAAGATTTAGAACTTTTTTAATGTTTGGCCCAGTGCAGTTGTAGCAGAGTCAAGATAAAGGTTTCCCAAGAAAGGGATCAATCTGTAATTCTATATTTGGATAAAAATACAACACAAATTTCGTTCATTGTGCAGTTCCAAATAATATCCATACCCCCACCACAGAAGGAATTTCATTTTTACCCCCACCCCTCTGGATCCCACACATTTCTTTAAATTTTCTCGCCTCTTAGACCCCCCCTCCCCCCTTGGAATTTCCAATTCCCTCCGTGGTGGGGGTATGGATATTTTCTGGAACTGCACATTTGAGCATTTCATTGACTAATGTTTTATTTTATTATTTGCAGGAAGAAAAGGATTATCCACTACTCCTATCAAGTGTGGCAAAAGGAAATCCCCTGGTTCAGAAATAATACAGAGACCACAAACAAGTTGATGGAATTAGTGGAAAAGCTGTCTAAGGATGAAGAGTACACATTTTTAAAGTATAGGCTGGGAAGAAAGGCTGTAGAGGATATCATACGAAATAAAATGCAGGAGAGGAGAAGAAAGAAAAGGGATTCCCTACTTTTAAGTGATGAGCAGAGTGACCCAAGTGAATCGTCATCATCACCAGAGCTGGCTTCTGCCCACAAAAAAGCAACGTTTGAGGGATACTTTAACAAAGGTAGGAAGTATATGTGGCCAGCTTGTATAATGCACCTCCTATTACCTGTTTATATTTTTGTTGTCGATTGAACAGAGTTTGGTCAACATATGGCAAATGTGATAGTGAGAAGTCGGAAAAATGAATTATTTCAAGGTCAGGGAAAAGTTGGAAAAATTTGTATTAAGTCAGGCAAATTTGTTCAATTGCAGTTGACAAGGTCAAGGAAAATTAGCTGTTGGTCAGGGCCTGAATTTTTTGTATCCGGCTGGGTGGCAACCCTGAGCATGACTCTGTATTATTGAAGACAATCATTATACTTGCTGATACATTGTGTTACATGTTTTTTTGTAGATCTGAGTGCAATGTCAGCGCAGTGTATAATATTTGAGTGGATGGGGAAAGACACGATTGAAGACATACGGCTGTCAGAGTTGAAAAAAGAAGCAAAGAATCTCAACCTAAAGCAGTTAAGAAACATGGATAAGCTGACACACACACACACGCAAAGAATCTCAACCTAAAGCGGTTAAGAAACATGGATAAGCTGACACACACAAAAGCAATTGCGTCTACACTACTGAAGGAAAAGAAGGTCTCTGTTCCTTTGTCTGTACCGCTTGGCAGGGTAGTAAGAGAAGATGTTAAGCTGCTGGTGAAAAAGTAATAGTTATAGCACAGAACTGAACAAGATTGCTAAACTGTACTAGTTGTTGTTATCAGTTGCTTGTTTTGGCAACATTGATTTTTATTGTTTTGGACAGCAAACCAGACCAGAGATCTTAAGACTTGAGTACAGTGGTACAGAAATGAAGACCTATCAAAATAATTGTGTGGTTATGTTGGCATATTTTAGCAAATAATGCTGATTGTGTTGGACAGCAATAATTTACAATGACATTAACTAGACTTGAGCTGGGCACTTGAGAACTTATAATATATTTGCAACTTCAAAGCTGCCAGTCAGAAATGAAGAAGATAGTTAGAACTGCCTCAATCTGATACTGCTATTTTTAGCAATAGGTGGTCGGATTAATTTTTGGACATGAGCATCGTTTTGCATTTGCCAGTTGAATATAATACAAGTAAACATTATATAGTGTTTACCTGTATTGTATTCAACTGGCAAAATATGTATTTACATTCAGATTTGGAATTCCAAATAAATGTGATTCATATTTCTAGTTTTCGATGTTCTTCAGTGTGAATGGGATATTAATAAGGGCGGGAAGCATTTGGATATTATGAATTATCCATATATGGAAAAAAATCTACGAGCCAACCAAGTATGGAAAATAAATTACCCAAGGAAGGATCTACTGATACCCCCTGAGCTGGTTATTTTGTTTCCCATGGTTGGGTAATTCATTTATCTGTTGTTGGACGTTTCACGTTTCAGATATGGCTATTTTTGATTTCCAGTGTTGGATATTCTGTTATCCATCCTGGATTATCAAAAGAACCTGTATGGGATTAGCCAATTTCAACAGTTTGGATTTAGGTTATCCAATCCTGGTAAAACTTAATTTCTAGGTTTGGAAATTGGACAAACCCTTTTTGGACTTTTTGGAAAACCAAGTTTGGTAAAAATGCAATTTATCGAAAGTTGGTTTTTCAGTAAAATCCAACTGATATCCAGGGAAAAACCAAGTAAAACGAGGTCTGGATTTTTGTTACTTTTTCCTGTGCAGAGGAGTTCATCGACGTAATCGCGGACACCTACTGGCTACTGCTAAGCCTCGTCCAGAAACTATTGGTCAAGATAATGGTGATGATGATGAACTTAGTCCACCAACGAGTACCTTTACTGCACGTGTTACTTCACGTGCTGATCATCCACCACAGGCATCCCAACGCGCACCAGTGGCAGAACCTTTACACTGCAACAACAATTCAGGAGAGACTATGTTATGACATGAACACGTCCTCGCGGCGTTCGTTCGAGCTTCAAATGGCAAAGGTTTTCCAGTCACATCACGCAAACTGCACTGCAGATTGAGTGCGATTAATGATAACCAAACAGTAATACCCTTGTGGATTCAGGACCGTTTTGGCACAGCGTTTCCCTTCACAATGCACACGGTCAGGCACGCTTTTTGTCGTATGATTACTTTAGGTTAATTACCGCTGACCAAAATCTAAATGGTGGTAACAGCCAGTTCAGGATTCAAAAATTGGCATTCTTTGGACATGAGTTAAGTACCCAGGGAGTTGCGCCGAGAAAAGAGAAGATTGCAGCAGTTGCTAATGCTAGAGCACCGACAAATGTTTCTGAAGTTTGGTCATTTGTTCAGCTTGAGCAGTACTCGGCAATGTTCATTCCCAAGTTTTCACAAGTTGCAGAACCAATGCGAAAACTACTACGAAAAGAACAGTCTTTTGTTTGGGGAAAAGAACAGCAGAATTCTCTTGAGGAACTGAAACGGCTTATGTCTTCACCTAAGGCTCTTGCTTATTTCACTTGGGTACTTCGTTTACAGTGCTACAACTATAGTGTAGTTTATCGCCCGGGATAGAAAAACACTGCAGATGCTTTGTCTCGCCTTAACCAAACAAACCCAAAGGATCCAATTGTGAGACTGAGAAAGTTGTGGGTTATACCGTTCAGGAAAGTACACTTGTTGTTATAACTCCACGCAAGATTGAAAGAATCAGAAAATTATCCCGAACTGAGAACTGTGCGGCAGTATATCCAAACGGGGGATTGGTTTCAGTGCAAAATGCCACCATGCCTGTCCTAAGATCGAACTTTGTTGCTTGGGAAAGCTTGTTCTTCGGGGACATAGAATAGTAATACCTCAAAGGCTCACTAAGTCTAATTTAGGATTTGCACACAAAGGCCTCCAGGGCATCGTGAAGACAAAAAGTCGGTCGAGAACCAGAGTAAGGTGGCCCCGAATGGATGCAGATGCAGAGAAAATCTGTAAGTTGCGCTATAGATGTCAAAGTGAGGGCCAGTACCTTGTTCCTGATAGGGCAGAACCACCAGTGGAACCATGGCAAGATGCTGCAGTAGATTTAATGGGTTCTATGCTATCAGGAGAAAGTTTGTTAGTTGTTGTGAACTACTACAGTCGATTCTTTGAAGTTGTTGTTATGCGACCAATTTTTGCCAGATACGGTCGATAGTTTGTTTCAGAAGAGTTTCAAACTTTTTTACACAACAACCTGATTGAGCACAGAAGATCACTACGCCTTTTACCTTAGGCCAATGTAGAAGTATAACGACAGAATCGAAGATTGTTGAAGGCTTTAAAAGTAGCTGAAGCAGAAGGAAAAAGGAAGCTAGAAGAACTATGGAAGTTTCTCATAGCATATCGTACAACACTTCAAAGCAGTACAGTAGCTTAACCTGCAATTCAGATGTTTGGTAGAGAGCTGAAGTCTAAACTTCCAAAGGCCTGAGAAGAGTGTGCTGTATGAGAGTACAAAAGAGCGAGACTGGAGCCAGAAACTTCAGAAGAAATATGCAGTTGTCAAGCTCGGAGCCTTAGATAACCAAGCTGTTCCAGGAGATCAAGTGCTATTGAAGTACACTAAAGAAAAGAAAAATGGCTCGACTTGTGACAGCTATAGTTGGCAATGAACCTGGTCTTGCTCAGGCCCAGTTGAAGTGCTGTACAACGACATTATCAAACTGTCAGTTCCTTTTCAACAATTCCGATTTTATGGCAGTGCTCCTTGGACGATCCCACTAGTATCTAGAAATTCAAAAACAGTTTTTGGTGGCTGAGGGATGCGTGAAAGACTCTCTATTTAGAGAACTTGGCTTTACTTGATCTTGAGAAAGAGAGAAGAAAAGAAAGGCTGGCTAAAAAGTCAGCTAATGAAAGCAAGACATACCAAGAGTGTAATTGGAGTACAAGTCTTAAAGATTGCTACATTAGTAAGCAGGCAGTACCAGTTATCAATAAATCCGCGAAGCCTCATGGGGTTCTCATTCCATCGATCATTCATTACTAATGAAGGCACAAACAAACACTAACCAACAACATATACAGGGTTTTTTCCGCATAGTGTGTTTCCAAGGCAACAACAACTTACAATTTTATTTGTTTTACTTTTCACTTTTTGCAATTTTTGTTCAAATCATCTATATTTAGTTTGTATGAGTGTGTTTTGTGTGTGTTCATTTTATTGAATATAGTGTGTATTGTAAGGAAATGCCTAGAGTCTACAATTTAAGCAAAAAGAGGGAAGTTCACTTTGCAGTAGTGAAAATGATAGGGATCCTTATCTTCTAAAAACAGGGTTCGCGCACCTTCAGAAATTCAAAAATACAGGATTTCCAGGGCTACTTTACCGTTTTTAAGGGCTTTCCAGGGCTCTTGGAGCCCGGAATGAAAATAACATTCGCAATGAATTGTTTAAAACAACATCTTTAAATGTTAGAATAGTCACTGTAAAGCAACAATCATTTCGATACTAATCAGTGGTTTCAACTCGATTGTTACTCGTAATGAAGTCAACAAAATACATCATTTCGGAAATTTACTTTTTTTAGAAAAATTCTGCGAGATTTAAGTACGAACTCCGAAAATAGGTCCATTTAGGCACATTTTGCCCGTATCTTTCCCCGAAACTATGTTAACAGCCTAACCAAGACCATTTCCGTTCCAAAGGACCTGAAGTTAATGCGCAGAGCAAGAATTTCAAGTATAAGATCAAGCATTTCAAGCCCGGAACCCTTCTTTGCAACAACCGATAGTGGATAACTTGTTTGTATTTTTCTTGGTAAAGATGACCAGGAAAATTATCAGAAACAGCTCAGCATGGAAAGAGCTCGCCAAGCAAACCTTAGAATGAAGAAGGAAAAGTGCGACGTCCGAGCATCAACCCCGAGTTACATCGGTCACCAGATGACATGTGATAGAGTAAATTCCTGGAAATGCCAGAGCCAATTGACAAGAAGGCATACGTTTCCTGGGAATGGTACTTGTAAAATGTAACTAATGTCATTCCAAATCTCTCTACAATAATAGCCCCCTCCAACCCCCCCCCCCCTTGCGTAAGCTGACAAGGATACTGAGCGGTTTTAGGAGCCAGAACAAAACCCAAGCTGCCTTCGACCAGCTAAAGCTTTACTTAATTGGCAGAAGCGCTAGTCACTCTGTCAGTGGATAGCGACATGCAGTGCCGACCTTGGAGCAGTTTTACTTCAAATGGCCTTTGCATCAAGAGCCCTCACACCAACTGAAACTCGATCTGCTCAGATCTCTCAGATCTGTCAGTGGATAGCGACATGCAGTGCCGACCTTGGAGCAGTTTTACTTCAAATGGCCTTTGCATCAAGAGCCCTCACACCAACTGAAACTCGATCTGCTCAGAGTGAGAAAGAATTACTGCCCATCATGTTTTGTTTTGAGAAACTTTATGATTATATCTTTGGTCGTCAAGCAAATGTAAAGACAGATTACAAGCTTCTTAGGCCATTTCCTTAAAGCCCTTGCATCAAAATCTTCGGCGACTGCAAAAGATGTTCATGAATTTTCATGCGCTGCGACCTTGACGATGGGTACAAGTAGAGCAAAGAGCTTTCCATTGCAGACACACTGAGCACAGCTTACTTCCAGGAGCAGGAAATGAGCTCAATGACCTTGAAGTTGCAGCTGTTCTTCAAAGGTCAGAAGAGAAGCTTATCACACTTCAAGTGGAAACGGCAAACGGTGCAGTTCTTTAGAAACTGATGTCAGTTGTTTTGAGCAACTGGACAGATAACCACTCATCCTTATTAAGATTTTAGTGAACAGATTTCTATCTACGACAACAGAATGTTCAAAAGAAAAAAAAACAATTATACGATCCTTTAAGACAAAAATGCTTGCAGCAACCCACCAATCACATTTAGGAGTTCAAGCATGAACAGAACAGGCAAGAGAAACTCCCTTCTGGCCTGGTCTAGCTCAAGATATTCAAGATGCAGTAAGCAAATCTTCTTTATGCAACAGTTTGAAGAGTCGCAAACTCAAAGAGACACTAAAGCTGCACACAATCTCATAAAACTTTTTTAGCGAAATGATGCTTAGATTTTAGAACTTAGCAAACAAAATTGTTTTCAAGAGCCTTACCGATTAGTTTTTCATCATTGTGGACTTTGGGAGTTCTCTTCATTTGTACTTTATGAGTTAAATTTTGTTTTATTTTTTATTTTAGTGTTGTTTTATGCGACTCTGTCAACTCTCTCATATAACTAACACTTTTTTCTATTTTTTCTAATTAGATATCTTTCTCAAACCTTTAAGCTGATGTGTGTAAACCTGCCTCTTGTGTTTCAGGGCTAATATGCTTTACACCGATATTAGTAAAGTTTTTCCTTATGAACTCTAACAAAATCTGTGATGAAATCTTTGTGACCTTTTGTTTAATTTCTTTTCCTGCTCATATTGATTTAAAAAGTTATAAATTTGTTTGTTTTCCCTGCCTTAATTAGGCCTACATATCTGCAGGTTAACCATATACTGGTACTGTAAACAATCATGTAAGAAAAGAATAAACATTGTTATTTATTAATTCCGTTTGCCACGGCATATACAATGAGAAAAAATAGGGGAGTGGGGAGAGGACTTTAGAAACCACACAGCTTGTACTAGGAGGTCCCCTCGTTAATTTAAAATTAATAAACTTTGCTTAAGTTGAAGTTATAACAGACGGAAGAAAGTTTTTGTAGTTACTGTACAGGGTCATCAGGAATTCATTTAATTTCTTTTTGAATGAAGGAAAAGAAGAAAAAGATAATGAAGCTAAGGACGAAAGCAATGAGTTCCAGACTTTAGGGCCTTAAAATAAAATGGTAAAACATTTGATGTTATCCGGCAAGGGTGGGAACAAAGCGATGGACATACCAGTAAATATATGATCATTTGTTGGCCAATGTCAATGAAAGGTATGTAAATATTTGTTGTCATACTTTATAGATATATTTGTTGATATCATTGATATATGTTGATATTGTTGATAGATACAATCAATTGTTAAAATCATTGATAGATTTGCAATTATTTGTTTGTATAGTTGATAGATAATATATACAATTAAGTTGATACCATTGATAGGTACATAATAATTTGTTAATATTGTTGATAGATATACAGAAATTTGTTTATATCTTTGATGGTTATATAATTAATTTTTTGATATTGTTGGTAGATATATGTATTCAATCATTTGTTGACAATGATATTGTTCATAGATTATTCAATTATCTGTTTATAAGGAGCCGAAACTGATTGTAGAATTGCACACAATTTAGGTATCCTACTGATGAACAGTTACTAATTTGCATTTTACTTCAGAAACATTATAGGAGTCTGTACAGTTTCAATTTGATGGGTATATAATGATCTGTTGATATGATTGATATACATGTATAACTATTTGTTGATATCTTTAATAGGTATACATGTACATAATCATTTGCTCCAGTTGATTCATAGATTCATTATCAGTATAGCTATAACTTGGATGTCCTGTTTTATACTGTAACGAAAAAATTAAATATGTAATTATCACGAATGGTTTTGCTGTAAATACAGACAAGCTCAGTATTAAAAGTTTTTTATCTTTTAAACTTGCAATTAGTCATCGTTTATAGATATATACCAATTTATTCCAATTAATAGATTTTTACAATGGCACATGTATTTAAACTGTTTAACAATCAAATAAAAGTTATATTTGCATGAATTATTTCTTGTGTAGTTTACTATAGCACATTTATTGATCTAATCAGTAATACATGATCTAGATAAGGGGGCGTCCAAAAATCGGTGTGGCACCGCTTAACGTCCATTGGACGTTAAGAGGGGGGAGGGGGTTCAGAGGGTTACCAGTGGTCGTTAAGGAAAAAACGCTTAAAATGGTGTAAGTATTGAAAGAATAAAATCAGCATGCTTTATAAAGTTGAATCAATG
>JAOBRG010393834.1:0-10435 GCA_027574985.1 Umimayanthus nakama | reverse complement strand
TATATTATGTTCCATCTTACATCTTCTTCGAGTTCTTGCTGACATTCTTTCTCCCACTTGCTTTGAGTTGTCTCGGGCTTGGTTGATATTGCGTTAGCAAAGGCTTTGTAAACCTCTTTACAACTCTTGATAGACACGTGCTAAGCAAGGACCAATTTTTAATTGTCATTATAGCCATTTGATCCAAGATAAAACTATGCCTACAAAGTGCCTGACCAACACACCCGCTAAGATACTTTCATTTCTCTTCACTGTGATCGCTTTGCAACATCCACTAGCGCATCTGCAAAACTTACCCAATTTCTCGGAGTTTTCTTCTAAACCAGCTGGACTTGTTTCCAAAGTCCAATATTGCCCTCCATGTGTGCTGAAGGAGGCCAACATTATACTCATCCAACATCTCTGGGTGAGCACGAATGAAATCATTGAACACTGTATAATAAGCGTCGTGGTTCGCCAGTGACACCAACACACTCCTCACAACCTACAGTGATGAAAACCAAAATCCATTTGAGTTCACTACATAGATCAATCCGTTGAATTCATCAGCATTTTTAGATCACTGTTAATTTCTACTCCAAAGCAATCAACACTGGCAACTTCCGTCACTGGCCATCATTTGTTATCACTGTTTACTCACCATCACTTTTTCACTATCAACACCCGCCATTATTCATCATCACTGACCACGCCACTGAAATTCATTTCCATCTTTCACTAACGGTACCATTCAACTTTACATTCAACACTTGCTATTCTTAACCATCATTCACTATCACTATAATCACTCCTAATGACTCATATTTCCTTACTACTATTCTTTATCAACGCCCGCCATCATTCATCATCACTTATATTCTTAACAATCATTTACTATCACTATAATCACTCATTATGACTAATACTTTCTCACTACTATTTTTTATCAACGCCCAGTATCCTTCATCATCGATACTCCTAACCATCTTTTCACTATCATCACCATCACTTATTACCATCATTCATCATTGACTATGCCACTGAAATTCTTTTACCATATTTCACTACTGGTACCACTCAATGCTATCATCATCACACCATATAGCTGTTCTTCACTCACCAATATTCATTGTCACTAAGTCTCATCAATTATCACAATCAACCTTAATTTACAATTCTTCACTACTAGTATCACCCACTACTACCACAAAAATTAACCTTCATTCATCTTTACCTTTCATTAACTACAAATGATTCAGTATCAGTCTGAATCATCAATGAAAATCACAACTTGCCATTAGCCTTCATTCACTAAGTTATTCAATGAATCAGCATCAATTGCTGTTGTTTCTCATTTATCATCAAGCACCATTATCTCACAGACTTTCTTACTTTGAATGTTCGTTTCTTTTCAACCTCACTCTTGGACCTCTCCAGTAGTTTACCAAGGACAAAGATCTGCCGGGGATTGGGTTTCATCAGGGCTAAAACGCAACTCTCCTGGGCCTTGAAGTTGGCGTAGAGGAGTGGAGGCCAGCCGTATTTGTCCAGGCAATCCACCTTGTGTCCATGGTCGAGTAGTAGCTGGACGCAATCCGTACTGCCGCACATGGCAGCCAAATGGAGACTGGATGTACCGTGGTTGTCCTAACAAGAGACACACATTTTGACCAGATCTATATACTCTCTGGTCGTCTACCTGCTATACACCACGCCTGTACCAGTCAAGATTAGGTGAGGTTACACATGCTCTGTTTACCGTGGCAAAACGGCTCTTTTACCGCGTTAAACTGCTCTACCGTGAGTGACCAACATTACCGGTAGGAAATTCGCCTCGTTGAATTTCCATAGAAACATCAAAATGACCAATATAAATTACCGTCACAATTAACGAGCTAGTAAGCAAGGATTTTGAAGTACCCAAGGTGAAATAACCAGTTGTGCAATAGCTTTTTAGTGACAGATATATGGAATTTAACGCCAATTTTATGAATCTACTGAGCTGTTTAACATAGCAACTGATTTATGTGTTAAATCTCAAGACGAAATCAACGTGGTAAAATTTACTATTATGGCAGTTCGATTTTTCGGAGCGTGTATCACCTCTGCTATTGCTTCATTAAGTGTTGTAACGATGCCCACCATGTAACGAGACCAACTCTAGACGCAATTTTAACAACCGTTTTTTGCACTTCACAAAGACGAGGCATCTGTCAAACACTTTGCGTTCACTAAGGTTGCACCAATAAAGTGTCTTAACTAAGGGCATCAGCAGAAGATGAGTGAAGTGGCTAATAAAAAATAATCTTGGCAAATTTGTCTCACAAAATTTACAAACTCTGCATCGTACTGTCTCCTTACTGTTGTAAGATTTCTTCAAATGTTTCTTTACTAAATCATTCTAGCAAACACAACAACAAGAGCTTGTATGTACACTACCAGACTGCTAAGTATGGTGCTTTCAAGTGTTAAATACCCTACAAATCTTTGTGTAAACGCCAAACAGAATAAACCGTACAGACCTTAGCCAACACTGATGCTCCATTTTCAAGCAAAGCTTGAACACAGTCTGCATTGCCACTCTCACATGCATACATTAAGGGCGTGAAGCCTGACAGACAAAATTCACTAAAATTAGATACATGAAATGACCTTTACAAACAGCAAAACCAATTCAATCACTCACTGTTGGGATGAAACGATAACGAAATGAGTACCAAGCAGTGCTTATATATTTTCTGGAAGTTCTGCTTATCTGTCTTTAATACAATATATAGTGTGACTTCGACAACTAGTGTTTTGAAGAACCATTGAATTTGCAGCACGAACGGACTTGTGCCGCTAAAGATCTAGTCTTAGGATCCCGGGTTTTCTGGATACAACCAACGTTGGCTTATGTTTTCCAACATTGTGATTGTGATCGCTGAACTGGATTGCTTTTGTTTTTTTGGTTTCCAAATTCTAAAACTAAACCAAACGTTTACAAGTGCTACAAAAAATTAAAGCTGCTGAAGGTACAAAGATGTCTTCAAACTTCATGGAACGATTTTGTTCAAACAGGAGATATCGTTTGCAGATCTAGGGGCTGTGTTTTGCTTCAGAAAGATTGCTTCTAACGCACATGTAAGCAGACCATTGTTTGATCAACAGGTTTCGCGAGCAAAACTCCTCCGACTAGAAAATTGAAAAAAGGAAGAGCTCTCAGTGAGTTTCTAAGGTCCTGATAGGTTTTGCACCAACAACAAACTTTTTTACCAACGGTTTCAGTTATTTTACAACAAGAAACAACAAGACTATGTTTAATGGTAATTGTTACTTTGAATAACTATAAAAGTTACACGTATTTTGTAACGGCCAACAGAAGTGCAAGGAAGTGTTTAAGAGTCTGTCTAAGTTCTGTGTAAACATCCCAACATAGATGAGCTACATATGTTACAGTCAAACCAGGTCAAGCGTTTTACCCAAGAATCAAGATTTAGTTTTCAAAGTTTGAATTCATTCTTCCTTCCAACTTCTCAAATTTAAATCAAAAAACGGACTTCGCAAATCAAATTTCGATTTGAATAAATAAATTTGCTTGGATTGCTGAACAATAGCGTTCGCGTGTCCTCTCCCACGCGTCTTCCGAGTCATGTCCAGCTCTCTTCCTCCATGGCTCGGGTTGATAGATAGACATTGTCGTTCATTTATACAGACAGTGACTGTTCTCGCATTGGAAGAGAGATTGAGAGAGGTTTTCAAGTTTCGTAAACATGGTCGAACACATTTCGTGACATTCTCCAACCTTCAACTCACGACCAGCATTGTTCAATACTCCAATCATATTTGGTTATTCAAATCGAGGCTTGACTTGAGAAGTACGTTTTTCGATTTAGTTTTGAGAAGTTCGAACAAAGAATGGATTCAAATTTTGAACAACCAAACCAAAGTTTGATTCTCAGGCAAAACGCTTGACCTGGTTTGACTGTAACTGTTTGGTCGAACAATCTTTACTCAGCTGCTAGAGTGCTCTATTACATGTTTGTCTACACACAGCTTTAAGGGGTTAGAAGGATTCCTTAAGCTCTAAAAAGACTCATTTAATTACTGACACTAACCATGGATATCAGCCTTTTCAATGTCCAGTTTCATGACCTTCAGCAACTGTCTCAAGCACGCAGCAGTGTCACGATGAACATCGCCAACTGGCTTCAGCTGAGACGCACACTCTACAGCGAAGTGAAGCAACGAACCGTCCACTTCAGTCTTGAACACAAATGGATTGCTACCCATTTTTAAGAAAACGGCAACACACTAAAAGATGGAGTATAAAGAAAAGATTAAATACCGTTCCCAGAAGGAACTGTAGGCAGGCCAACGGAAAGGAATGCAGAAAGGTGCCGATTGACATATTATCAAACCGTTTACTTAGTTACACTGGCCAAAACATGTACGTCTTATTGTCTATGTATAACTTGAATAGTTAGTTAAAACACTTCCGAGATTTAACGCAGCAAGAGTTTTATGTATCGAATACAGTCTTAGATAATTAGAAGCCTTTCTGGCTATTAATATGAAGTATCACGACTGGAAGAAACTTTGTAAGCACAAAAAGGCGTAACATTGAAATCAAGTTTTATAGCATCTTATTTCAAAAATATAATTTGTTTAGGTTGCTGTATTCTTAGTATGAAAATCTAAACATTCTAATATGGGAAAACGAAATACCGCAGAACAACTGGGTGCAAACTGAGGCCCTACAAACGACAAAAAAAACAGGACAAAACTTCTATTTTGAGGGCCAATAACTAAGCAGCCTAAAAAATTTCAAGAAAGGAATTTATACATGTATGGAAATATTCTTGTCTGCCAAAGCAAAAATGAAAATTTGTAATCCAGAGAAACCATAAATTATCACCCTGGAACAATAAGAGGGTTCCCTAAAATTTAAATGGATTGCTACTCAGTCTTTGTTGCAATGGAATGTCGCAGTTACAAGAAGCAATTAGTAGACCTTGCTTTAGTCAAGAATGCTCACAGCCAAAACATGTATATATAAACAACAACAAGGGCAAAATTATTAAGACGGGTAAGACATTGGGGAAAACTGTAAAAAATTCAAAAGTTATTTAGAACAACAATATATTTGAAATTCTACATATGTTTGCTAACGATATCTAAAATGTTAAAGAAAGCTTGAGTGCTTAAGTTAAAAGTTTAAACGACAAAAATTAGTTGCGGAATTTTCAATAAAATTGGCGCAAGGATGAAACAAATTAGCACTGTTGAGTTGTAGATTGTTCATCTTCCATCCAACATATTTTGCATGAATAGTACATCGGTGCGTTTTAGAAAGTATGACATGTTTCTTAAGTCTCAGAACTAGTCAGCGTACCTGGTGTTTCTGTCACTGGAAAAGGGAAAAGTAAAAGGTGAGACAAAAGAATTCCCTTCTCCAGTGACTGAAACGGTCTCAGAACAATCATGGAGTTTGTTGCCCTCCTGAAGCACTAATACTTTTTAATAGTACTTCCTGTCCTACCTCATGCTGCCCAGCACAAACTGCAGCCTCAAGTGGCGTGAGACCTTTGTGATCTTTTCGTTCCAATAACTTCAGAGCAGCTTTCTTGTCATGACTGAACATCAACTCCAGACACCTCGCCCTCGCACTAGTGTCCAAGCTGTCTCTTGAACAGCCCACGGCGAAGTGCAACAAAGACATCTGATGACCATTTCGCTTGAGACTCTTGCTAGTGTGCTTTATGCTCGTGTGCTCCAGTAGACGCACCAAGCATTCTGGGTGTCCATCTGCAGCATACGGTACAGCTGTCAAATGAGCACTGTCTTGCGCAGTTCTGTCAGCCCCACTTTCAAGAAGCAGTTTCACAATGTTCGCATTTCCTTGAGCAGCTGCCAAGTGGAGAGCGGTTTTCTTCTTATTGCCAACATCATAGACACAATCAGGGTCTTGTTCAAGGCATTCCTTAACTTCATTAAAGTCGCCTCTTAGCACAGCAACATGCAAAGATGATTCCGAGTCGTTAAATTCTTGGTCTTCAGAAACCTCGCTCTCTTCGTTTTCTGATCCTCTGTTCACCAGTCGTCGCCATTTGTGCATCTTTTTCCTGTTTTTCTTCCGTGTGTTTCTGCTAAAACTATTAAAAAATGTATCTGCAAAGGAATCATCTTCACTCTTTGGATCGTGTTTCCTTGCATACTGGTTAAGCAACTGGAGGAATTCGGACTCCCTGTCTGAGTTCATTCCAATGTCAGAATCTTCATCTTCCTCGTCTGCCACAACAAACTCCCTGTCGCTTTCATCTTCATCCATTTCCCACAGCACATTCTCTACTTCATCACTAGATTCTGAGTTAGTTTCATTAGACGGCATCCCTGAAGTGCTCGGTTTGTCCTGTAATGAACTCTTCTCAGTATTGGATGATTTTTTATCTCCAGGGAGAAGCTTTGCTTCCTGGCGCTTTTGTATCAAGCTACCAAACAGTTTATTGTGTTTATCTGCCTGTTTTTGTGTCATTTTCTGCAGCCTTCTGGAACGTGGTCTTACAGCTGAGGTGGACACAGCTTTTCCGTCGTCGCTCTCACTGGTTTCATTTTTATGTAACTCGAAGTGATTCTCAGGTAAAGATCTTTGTGTATTTTCAGGTTCCGAGTCGCTGGATTCAATCACAGCATTCTTGTTTTTAGCTTCTATTGATTTCCTCCGTTTAGTCCTGGATATTAGTTCCTCATCTTCCGAACTCTTTTCAGAATCATGCTTGTCTTGTTTGACAGAATTTTCTGCAGTGTTTGAAAGGGATATGCCATCATTATCACTTTCATCCATGTGCTTCTTCAACCTTTTGGTAGGCTTTGGCAACTCTTCATCGTTACTGCTTGTGCCACATTCTTGCTTGCTTTGCATTTTCTTTGAAAGTTTAGAAAGAGGAGTATCAAAACTGTCACTATCTTCACTCGAAGAGACACTCCTTCTTGTCCTTTTCTTTGAACTTGACATTTTTGTTTTACCAAACTTAGCAGAGCCTCTTTTCTTTGCGTTTTGGCATGCTTTCTTGGCTTTAAGATTGAAACTTTCATCACTTTCAGCACTCTCACTTACTGAATTATCTTCTTCATCAGTCTCTTCATCTTCATCGTCAATGAAATCTGACATTTCACTGTCTGATGTGAACACCCCTGTGTCCCTCTCAGTGACATATGAAGACCGTCTATAAGTAGAAGGGATACATGAATAGAGAAAACACGTTTTGAATTAGAAGCAGCTTTGTCTTTGGGGGCGGAGTATTGCACTTTTGAGGAAATGGGAGGAAAAGAAAGCGTGCAAATGAACGCAGAGCATTTTTATGGCCCAAACAACTTGTTAGATTCTAGTATAGTAGTTGGTGATAGTTACTATTTTTATTGTTGTTATTACTGTTCTTCTTTATTATAATTATTATTATTGTTATCATTTTTATTATTATTATTGATGTTTAACGAAATTGCTGTAGCAACATATATACCAATGGTACAACCGATTACTATTTCAATCAAAACTCTCATGCTACTTTGCTAAACACTACATCCATTCCTTTGATTTTAAATAGCACTCATATAGATTCCAGTATAGAGGAACTGCCTTCAATCACTTGTCCTATTGTATCTGTAACATGAGGCTATGTAGACAGATACCAATTAGCTCCTACGTTGTAAAATTAACGTTTTTCAATAAGACATTTATAAAGTTATAAAAATAGTCCTTTTCCAAGAGGTTACTTAAGAGATTTTCAAAGGTTATCTTTTCAGGATTGCCATTATGTCTTAAGTACAAGCAGGAGGCCTGGTATGGTTTTGCCGTGACAAAACTACATGTACAGTACGTACTCTAGTAAGTAAGTAAAACATTGTACTAGATTCAATAAGTAACAAGTGCTCAAATCGCAATACATGATCAAATTTGCAGGTTGCCAGCTTAATTTGACAACCTTTGCTTAAAAGGTATGTACGTGTTTACTTATTTTATACTTGTTTGTTTGTTTATTTTCTTATTTGTTTAATCATTTATGTATTTCCCGATTTACATGTAATGCAGAGCACAAGTTGCATAAAACAAAATGACACAACTGACACCCGACCCCTGTTAATTACAATAAGAACCCTCCCAACAGCTTCACCCTACTTCAAAACAAACAATTACAATAAAACAAAGACTGAAAAAATAACAAACACATATAGTGTATAAACACTTAAACTATGATTCATAAGATAAGTAAGCTTGTAAACTTAAGCAAACATTGTCCCCAGCAAAACTGTACACTTGTTCAGTCTGTAAAAGTTGTGTTTTTTCTCAAGAGAACAAACTGGTAAGCGACTTAATAACTAGTGTACTGATTCACTGGTTGTTACTTAATGCACATGCTTTAAGAAAAATAGTTAAGTTGCTAGTGAACATTTGGTACTGTCTTTTTTGTTTCCTAATCAGCATTGTGCACTACAATCTGTAGAGTACAAGAAGGGGTGATGCAGCCACAGAATACATGATATTTATAACAAATTTTTAATAAACACATTAAAAATTAATGGTGACAACACAACATGTCAGCATGTAAAAACTGCTTTAAATCTATGAAATGCTTATACTTTCAAATTTCTTAACCCATACAGTAAGGGCTGGTCAAACAATGCTAAAGCAGTATATATTGACTGAATTTGAAGGCTTCAATATTAGGTGGGTTTCTTGAGAGGGAAGAACGCAATTATTCCATATTACAATTGAAAAGGTTGGTGTTCACAAAAACTGCCCAAAAGGCAAATGACAATTTTAGGTGAATTCCAAAATAATGGGGTTTTTTCTTGAAGCTACACTGTTTCCCTAGAAAACCTTAGTGCGTAAGACTAAGAGAGAGACTAGCCAATCCATGAAAACATTTGGGAGAGTGACGAGGATGGGGGGGGGGAGTGAGAAAACACAACTTATCCAGAGCTGTATTGATCAAACTAGAGTTCTGTGCCGTTTCAAACTTACTGTGAGTCTAGTTCTGTTTCTTTTCTCAAGCATTTAGTAACATGGATTGTATGTCAGTATCTCTGAATCACAAATCTCTCAGCAAATTGTGTCATTTTATTGTTATTTTATTTAAGGTTTTCATTATCACATAAAACTACATATTTTATGCAACAACTGAAATGCTGTGCGTTGCCGAGATGCGGAGAATTGATAGGATATGTGCTTTATGCACATAAGAGACAGAAACTTTCAGTGAATGCTGTGTTTTACATTTTTGTCGTCCATGAATTGAAAAGTTTCAGAATACGTTCACGACTGGAACTGGAAAACATAAACTTGTGTAAGTTGCAATTCATTTGTGAGAAAGTTGACAGCATTACATCAGAGACAAAGTGTTACCCTCGATTAGCTAGGTGGGTTCCCTCAAAATTTGTTAGGGATGCCTTATTCAAGAATAATGGTGTATATATGTACCTGGGACCTTTTTGAAAATTTCTACTGAGTCATCCCTTGGCAAGTTGGACAAAGGGAAACCCTGAATGAAAGTTTTGCCTTTATCACCTTGATAACAAAAAAATTACAAAAAAATACACAAATATGCAATACATTAATACTGTGAGCAAGCTCTATTCGTGTGTTTTGTACCAGAGTTCTATGATATTGAGAAATCTTCCATTTACATAATACCACACACACTTGATAGTCAATTTATGCTGGCAAAACACATTTTTAAGAACTGCTTATTAACTATTTTTTATTACTTTATTTTATTTTTTTACTTTATTTTCTTTACAAGATTCGCCATTGGGGAAAGGATTTAACCCATAGAGCACAGCTCCAATAACTTATTATTACTATTGTTATTGTTATTATAATTATTATTTCTACAAATATTATCTTGTTACTGGCACACTAATCTAACAGGGGCCAGGGGAATCAGTTGATTTTGCCTAAAACCTGACATGGAACACAGAGTTTAAAAGTATAAATAATAACATATACTTTGAGATTGCAGATTCAGAGATTTTATTTGGTGTGAATTCAGATTATACAGATAATAATTAGACCAGATTTTGGACTGAACAATTCTAACAAATATATATGTTTACAATGAAGTGGCCATAGGGTACAAAACTAATTACACATGGAGAAATTTGGCTATTCACCCCCCTCCCCCCAGGAAAGGTTCTTCCTAGTAAAAGGCTACTGGGAAATTTTTAATAAAGTTACTAGAATGGGGTTGCATATTTTCAAGATTTCTGGGTTAAGAAAATTCTGGTAAGCAGGTATTTAGAAATAGGAAGATTCACAGTTAAAAGATGGTTCCTGCTGAAACCACAATGATGTTTGCCGAAGACTGATTAAGAGGGCGTCTATAATTAGCCACAGAACAGACTGTAATATGGTAGGAGTTCTGAGATGCCAGTGGCCCATGCCCGGCAAAACTTGACCAAGGGGGGGGGGGGGGGGGGG
>JAOBRG010393823.1:0-10436 GCA_027574985.1 Umimayanthus nakama | reverse complement strand
CTTTCTCTTTAAATAAACATTGTTTTAATTCACTGATCCTATCTGTCGGTAACTGTAACCGGATAGTTTTCAGTAACGCAGCATAATTTTACCCAAGGCCGTTGTGAAGCATAAAACGCTTATCATTTCAGGAGCAAAGTTGAAGATACAAAATTAACAATGTAAACTTTGAAACTTAACTTACTATATGTGAAAGTACAGGTTTGAGCAACACAGTTTGATATCATGGCGTGCTTTCGCCTGTAGGGTTTGACGTGTAAATAACGTTTCGAGCGTTTGTAAGCCTACACGCTTTCTTTCTAATAAGAACCAGTAACTTTCGGCTCAGCCTGGGCTGTTCTTAAATTTTTTGGCGACTTTCAGCCTTAAATTGTTCTTATTTCCTGGTAATTTCACTAGGAACATTAAAACGACTTTAAGTTATACGTGTTTGCTATTGTTCCATCCTGCTATACTGATGCGAAAAAGTTGAAACTGTCTATACAGTGTCCGTGAACGTCACGAGCTTGCTTATCACTCTTCCAGCGCTCGATGACACAGCTAATTCTAACAGGTCTTTTATACATTTACATCTCATTCTGTGTAGAATTAAATAAACGTTCTTAAATTTTTCTGATCAAAATTTTAGCCACGTGATTGTTCTTAGCTTGTTCTTAATTTTTGGGCAAATCTCAGCCTGGGTGTTCTCATAAAGTTTGTTCTTTCAAAAAAAGCGTGTATATATAGTAAACGCTCGAAACGTCGGGACACATCAGTCCCCACAGGAGGAAAAACATAGTATAGAAACCTTTGGTGATTAAACCCGTATTCAGCTTAATCGCCTTAGCAGAAAAAATAGCTTTTTTCAAAACTGTCTTTCAGTATGTGAAGATAGTCAAACAAAAAACCGCACCTTTTTTAAAAACACTCACAGTTTCCTTGCTCATCTCTTGGGTCAGTTTCCCAGAACTTTTGAATGCAAGTTGGTAGCTTTTAGGCCGCAGCACAAAAAAACCATGCTTGATGCCGATTTGTAGTTTCTTCGTCAGGGTTTTGTCCGCAGAACACCCACCAACAGCCGGCAGCCAAATTGTGAAGGCAGCAACAAGTAATAAAGCGGGAAGGAACGGCAAAGTCGCGTTGTCGGTCGCTATCCTGGCAAACAGAAGTAGTTTATAGTCCTTCACAGTATTCTTCTTTCGGTCTAAATCTTTCCGTTACTTGTCTTTTGAGAGCAGTATACGAGGCAGATTATATATTTTAACTAAATTTGTTTTAACAATATTCCGGATTTTAATTATGCGGCCAAGACATACCAAGACATACCTGCTCGGTCGATGACAAAACACCATGGTAATAGACTAGACATTGTAGATCACAAACATTTGCCAATGTTTTTTGCAAGGCCGGCTTTAAACGAAAGTTTGTACATCTTTAAACAACTAGAGCGTTTTGGAAGAGATAGGAATTAGAGAGCGAACTCGATAATAACAGTAGAGTGGCGTGGGGTGAAAAGCGGGGAAATGTTTTTGCTGTCTCCTCGGGGCGCCTCGGTTTTTCGAGAGGGAACTCATGAAAGGGTCTGTTTTCTTAAAGAAAAAGTAAGATTAGATTTTTTTATTCAATTTCAAAAAACATTTTTTGCATTCCAAACCTAGTGCGCTGCTACTCAACTTTGGTTTCGTTGCTAGGCAACACTTGGTTACCATGTGGAAAAGCAAGAAGGTTGTCTTGGTAACATTAAAAAGGTATTAAAAAATACCACAAAAAATGCCACTAGCAAGGCATAGGTTATAGAAAAATACCACGACGGGAATTTGTTACTTCCAGCCAGCTTTCATTTCACTCTTTGTTGCGAGCATCCCCCCGGGCATACCCCGGGCATTTAATAAACAATAAGTACCGAGGGGCCGGGCATTTGGCAGTTAACAGTGTCCCGACCCCAAAGCCATAAAGGGAAACAATCCGACCCCATTGGATTTTTTTGGCCTTGCATTATTTTCCTCGTTAAGATATCTTTTGACGTTAGTTAAGTGACGTCACGACTGACGACGTCATCATAATAAGTCAAGCAACTTGCGTGTTGACAACGAAAATGTAATTTTTCGCTTAAAATGCGGCTATTTTCGCCTAGGTACTGATAGCTTTACAACAGACCTTACAATTTTGTGGATTCCATTCGCCAAATGTTGTTTTTTACTACTTTTAGTATTCAAATTTGAATATGGAAAAAGTTAAAGTTTTAAAAACCCAAATTGGCGCCACTAATGACGTCACTTATGTGGTTGTGGTTACCGTGGAAATCAATTAAATAGCACGTGGTTTTGATTAATTGAAAATAAGCAGATGCTCATTGTATGTGCTAAATATCTAGCCAATCGGATGGATGCGTATGGTGTCCAAGGTAGAAGGAGAAGTCCGATTGACCACCTCCCCCCCCCCCCCCTTTATGCCTTCGTGTCACTCTTTTAGGCTTATGCCTTCTAATGGCAACTAATATTACCGTAAATTGATCGGATCGGCCGTGCATTTAACCACTATAGTAGGAACGGGGCATTCGCCAACAAAAATTGCCTACACGGGGCCAGGCAAATGACCAATTCTTTTAAATGCCCAGGTTTGCTCGGGGGTTTGGCAAAAGGGAAGCTCGGGGCTGGAATCAGCTCATACATTACATAAACATGTTCCTAAAAAGTAAGCTGAAAAATGTGATCACAGGGAAAAAAATTCAATAAAGTTCATTAAAAACTGCTCTTTAGGACCTTTAGCAGAAATTCTGGTGAGTTTAACCCTACCGACACGGTTTTTTTTTAGGATGACTGGGCTGAGGTGGCCGGGGGGAAAGTTCTCGTGTCCTATTTCTTCAAAAACATGTTGGAAGGAAAGTTTGTGGACTAACAGAGAACAACAAACTTTTTAATTTGATACAAGAAGTTACTAATAGCTTACACTCGGGCCACAGTAATTAGTTCTGTGCACAAAACTCCAGTCCGGAACAAATGTGTTTACATTTTGAAATTCATCGGAGAGGAAACAGACCATCTGCTGCCAAATGTATGCTAGAATTTCTACTGCAAGCTTGATTGGGATGGCTGATCAGAATTTATGATTATTCTGTTGACAGTTGCTACACGCTGGATTGGATTTCAAGACAGCTAGCTTACATGAAGTGTGAAGAGATAAATGGCCGGTAATTATTTCGTCGATTGTTCATCACGTTTATATACTATGCTATAACTATTCTGATTTATTTTGAATATTATTCGGCTTTAATTTGAAACTAAAGACAAAAAAAAACATAAAAAACTTTTTTACTTCAAGAAGAATAAAACAAGAAAATAAGAAAAAAAATTGATATGCGTCCAACGGGATTCGAACCCGGGCCAACTGATTCAGCGTCCAACGTGACTTGGGGACTGGCACGACTGTCATGGAGAACAGACGTATCTGAATCGTGCTCGCGTTTTCCCGGTATTTTTGGGGAAAAAAAACTAAGTTGGGACATATAAAAAAGACAAGAAAGATCATGCAGTTCAGGGAATGAAAGCAGTATAAAGATGGAAACGAACTTGAGAAAAATTGAAGACGGCGAAAGGGCAGCATCGACAACGGGAGAAATCACACTGTCTCACACTGTCAGGAATTCACACAGCTTTGGAACTGCTCTCGACCAGAACTGACAACAGTTTTTCAGAAATGAGCAACGAGCTGAGCACTTACCGACTTGAAATACAAGCGGATATGAAAGAGATAAAACAGCCCATAGGCGAACAAGGGAAAAGTCTCGATGCGGTTTGGGGAAGAAGTGAAGATGCTGAGCGGATAATTGACGAAATGTGTGAGGTACAGCGCCAAACGCATGAAGAGATATCTTTCCTAAAGCAAGAACTCAAGAACCAGAAAAAAAGAAGCATTGCACTTGAAACGTACACACGTCGAGAGAATTTGATATTTCGAAGTTTGTTCGAAAGCGCCGATGACGAGCTTAAGAAAGTCATATTCTTAACACATTGAGAATTGATTTGGAAATCGACACCAGCGAGATGCGTTTCCATGCCATACATCGCATCGGAAAAAGCAAGAGCGAAGTGGCAAGGCCGATAATAGTCCGATTCGTCTGCAGGGAGGATAAGGATGCAGTATTCAGCAAAATGAAACTATTAAAAGAAGTTTTCAGCCATGGTAAAGTTTACATCACGCTAGACTATCCCAAAGAAGTCCAGAAAGAACGAGCAATCCTGATCGAGGCAATGAAGAAGACGCAAGCAAAAGTTCTGGGACGCAGCCTGGTTTTGAGCTCTGGCAAATATAACGCGGACACAATTCCAGAAGCTTATAAAGAAAGAAGAAGAAGCAGAAGAAGAAGAAGAAGCACCCTGAAAAAACTGAGTGTCAGATCACTTGGCAAATTGTTGCTTCTTTTTGGAACATTGTGAAAACGGGGAACAAAAAGGTTTAAGGTTACCGTTCATGTTGGAACGGATCAAAACTTCGAAATTGAGATTTTTTGCAGATTATAAATATACATGAAATGAACTTCTAGTAAAACAAAATGTTTTTCAATACGTCAGATAGTTTGCGAGATATGACGAATGAAAGTTTTTACCGGAAGTAAAATTGTATGACGCGCAGTTTACTTTAGGAGTGAATTTCTCGAACATGTTCTGGCTCAAACTTTGAAAATGCTAAGAATCAATGCTTCCTCAAATTTTAGTGTCATGCCGTCAAATTTGGCAAGTTGATAAAATATAAGCAGAAGACGAAAACCTTCCTGGCGAATTTTGAAATTCCGCTCCAATTATTTTTTATGACTCAAACAGTGCAGTTTTGTATGCTGCAAACGGGGAATTTTCTTTAAATGTCTGCAGAAAATTAAATACGACTTCAATCAGAAAATGCCAGAACGGAATTAGAGTAAAAATTGTGCTAAATCTCACACACAAACTAAAAATGGTTGCAATTGAAACTGACAGCCGCATTGACGCCTAGAAATGAAATATACAGTTTTAGTTATGATGCTCGCATTCGTTTATGAATCAAAATTTTAAACGATGTCTTTATCATTACTTAGATAATTTCATAAGCTTTCCATTGATATATAGGTTTACGGGTGTCCGATGCGTATTAACGAAGTAAAATACGGAAAACTAAAAACATGCACCGCTCAAGGTGAACGGTAACCTTAATGCAAGACTAGGATAATTGCAATTAGTCAGAAGTCAATGACCTCTTCAAGCGCAAATGACGCGAACCTGTTGCTAGGTGTTTTCCAATAAGATTTTTGAACTTACTCGTGCAGTGAATGACACGTCACACGAGTTGAGTTGAATATGGCTGTAGCTCAAGCGGCGAATCGAGAATGTATATTCACACAGACAGATCCTTCGTTTAGCCTTGTTCTGGATGCACTGACCGAACTAAAAAAAGATAAGCGCCTGAGAACCCAACACCTACAGACCATTGAACTGGCAGGAATTGAGAGTAACAATGAACACGATGAAAACAAGTTTGGAGGGGGACCTATTGTGTCGCCCGTTGCTGCGTTTGGAAGAACTGCTTCGTCAGTTGTACGAATGTGTATGCTAAAAGCAACCGGGATCGAAGAGAAATTTTGGCCTAAGTTTGGCCCCCGCTCTAAATCAAGAAACAAAAAAAAGATGATCTTCAATAATTGCTTTTGTCCTGACGACAAAACGCAGCATTTTGTCTTGACCGACAATCTTTACAACGCCGGGAACTACTGGAGCAGATACGACCAGCTTTTTCCTCACTTCCTGATTGAGAGGAAGCTTTCCGAATGTAAACGAGGTGAGACAGTCGTTTTAAGCGGTATGATGATGGTAATCAGGAACAATTTTAGCGAGGCAGTGGAAATAACTACTAACGTGGACATCACACAACAGTTTGAGGGCTGCGAACCAACTGGTAAGTTCAAGAGCTTCGTGCATGTTTCGTGTTTTGTGCGAAACGTGAGGAACCTAAGATGTGACAGAGACAGACGTGCCACAAAACAGCTTAAAGAAATGATTCAGTACGACAAGGCAAGTGTGCAAGACTTACTGGATCGCATCCCGAAAATGATGATGGATTTAAAAAAAGAAAGGGTTTCTATCCATGAACAAGACGTGGATGATTATTCAATTATCAACGTTAATTCAACTGAAGACGAGAGTGGCTCTAGTGACGATGACGGTGACTGAGAGACTAGCTGAACTGGAGTAAACCGATGGACGTGAAACTGTGAAACACACCTTTTTTTTATAAGAACGTTGAATTTTTCGACTGAGGTAGAACGTTTTTAAATATTTTCGGGATATCAGCCTCAAGTGTTCTTAAACATGTTCTTATAATATCTACACTGATTTTAGACTATATAAACAATTCATGTACCGTATGTAGTACATTTGTGTATAAATTGATTTGTACATGTACTTTGTACTGTATCAAATTCTAAAATACAGTAGCTGGTACGAAAGAAAACGTGATGTAAAATTGTTATCCGTGAACTATAGTCAAGAAGCCCACCGAAAAGCAAATATTTCTAACAACACTGTATGGATTATTTGCAATAGTCTATCATCATAAACAAATGCTCTTCACTTTTTGTAAGCCTCATCATGTTCTTAACATGCTCTTAAATTTATGGCGGTTTTCAGTCTCATGTTTTTATAAAAAAGGTTCTTTTGAAAAAAAGAGTGTAGGGCAGTTTTCAGTCCGGCGCATACCCCAAACGGGGTGTATCGTTGGTCGAGACAAAACCAAAACATTACTTGACCAACGAAAGATTGGGTTCTGCAGCGTTTCGACAGACAACCAAGGCAAACTGTGGAGGTCGATTCGATGAGTTTATAACATTTAATCCAACTTTTGGCCAAATTTGACCAGGACATATATCTCTGTACATCTCGCTCATGGATGCAGATGAGATCGTGCTCGACCGAGACCGAGAGATGTATTTATGCTGATTCTCAATATTCTAATGAGTCGCACTCAAAGACGAAGCAGATTTGCAACGGCAGACTAGAGTTCATTTGTTTTGCGTAGTTGTATATGTATCACAATTCTGATGCACTGAATGGCTGTAAGCTGTAAGCTGGGCGTCAACAAGACAAAGAAGAAAAAAAGTTTAAGAAAATCTCGCTTATCGTTAACTTATGACTGACTTCGAAAACTCGGCGAACTGTAAGCCCAAAGTTCGTTGTTGATATAAAGATATAGTGATAGCTCTCAAAACGCCTAGCCTGCGTAGCTGGCTGTCTTGCGAGAAGACTGAAAATTCGATGAAGCAAATTTGATATATTGAATGAGTTCGAAAGAAAAGACTTGGGAGAGGAGAAAAATTGTAAGGGAGGGGGTGGGGGAGGGGAGGAGAACTTAGTCAAGTAGTTAGTTGGTACATTAGGCCTAGTTCCAGCTGGGGTTTGCCAGTTTTTTACTTTTGTGAAACTGTACGCTAGAAATCAGATAATGGGAAGGATAACTGAACGGTAGTGCCAATACAGTCAAACAGCACACGTGGTTCACTGGTTTTATTAAAATTTTAAGTTCGAAGAATCCCCGTGAGCGTATTCATATATAATATTATCTATTGTATACAAAAATCACCAGCAATAATTTTAAATGATTTAGATCTGTCTGTATACAAATGCAGATGCACAAGCAAAGCCAAATCGAGGAAAGTTTTAATGTAATTTTTTCTGCTGTTTAAGCAAGGGTTTGCATGTACAACTGGTAGCTTTTATTTCATTTTTCAATCTCCCAGTGCCTCACTGCCTGTGCAGTTATTTTCTTGTATGCCATCACCTGTACAAAAGCAAAACTTAAAAGTTTTTGGTTAAACCTTTTTGCAGTACTGCATACTCTGTACATATGATAGAGTAGCAAGTAGCCAGATCAGTAACAGTACGTATAATATTTTGATTTTATTTCCTTTAGTTAAACACTTGTAAATAATAATATTGATGGCGAGTACAAATAAAAACTTGAACTTGAACTACGTATATTATATTTATTTGACCTAAAGACTGCAAGAATACGCTATTGCAGTGTTGCAAAATCTATTGACAGAGTTGTCAGCTGGGCTATGGCGTGGAGTTAGCAAATGATACAACTGAAAATGAACTTACTGAAACCACTTTAACAGAAGTTTCCAAAACATTTGAGGAAAACACTGTAAATGTTATATACCCATGAATGCAGATTTTCACCAAAAATATTTATGTAACACATTTAAAATCACCCTTTTATATACATATACCCTAAAAGGTCCTCAGCCCATAGAAGAAAATAAGACTTCAATGTCAGACATTAAAGCAAAACAAAAGAGCTTATATTCAGTAATTTTTTAGTATCTGTGTTTATTTTAGGATTCGTCTTTGCATGATGTAAAGTTATTCGTTAAGTTAACCATTGTTCCAATGCCCCCCCCCCCCTCCTCCGCCCTTTGGCGGAGATGGTTTCCTTGACAGCTTTTATTGTAACTGTTGCTTTTAATTCAAAAACACCATTACCAAAATTTAAAATGAAGTTTCTAGGAGCAAGGTTCAACTGCTCCCCTGTTTGCTGGTATTGTTACCACTTCAGGTTTGATGTTGTTGCATCACCAGTAGCAATAACTTTGGTAAAAAAAAGTTCTCGATCAGCAATAGTTATTTAGTAGTAAAGCGGCTTTTTGTAAACCAGTAAATTTTTAACTAATCCTATGCACCCAAGTCAACTTAAGCCACCAAAACTCCTACCCCTTAACACCTTTCTGCATCGATGGTGATGTACATTTATAGTGGTGACATGATATCTCTTAGCTTAAATCGCCGTCACAAAATTTCCAGCCATGCTATGACAATTACGGAAAGATTGTTTAAGAACCATTTTGTCTAGACTCTACCATAAAACTTCTATTAAAGAAATATAAACTATAAAGGAAAACTAATATCTTAAAGTTTCAGACCTTATGGAATTATGAGTGGTGAGAAGAGTCACAGGCGCATCCAGACGTTTAATCCCAAGCAAGTCAAAACTTAGTCAGTAAATTTGAACAACGATAAAGGAACACAAATGTCTGAATAAGGATTATAGTATTATAATAACTTATGGGGGGTGTGGGGGTGTGGAAATATGTAGTTCTTATTCTAGTTGTCTGAGTTCTTTGTCAAATCAAAGCTCAGATTTAAAATGTTGCACTGAAAACCGGTGACAGAACAATAAAAGTGTGTTACGATCAACATCATTCGTTTACAAGAAGCAGGACTAAGAAATATAGTGCAGAAGTAAGGTGTTTGGCTGTCAAGAATAACCATGCAAGCTAATCGAACTTGGCAGCCAACTCAGTGTACGGAACCGAGAGATAATTAAATTGGACAAACTAATATCACTGAAAAACGATTTGTTTTGTTTACGTCGCGTCGAACACTGTGCTGTCAAATGTTTATCAATAAACATTCATAGGATGAATACACTTGGTAGCAAAGAGTTTTACCCTTTCAGCACCAGCCAGTTTGTCAGCATGAATCTTCTCATTACATAATACATAAAAGTTAAGTTAACCCTATTTTGGTGTCCCTTAGACTGGGGGGGGGGGCTTTTTGACCCCCCAAGTAACCGTTTCGCAATTAAAGCTATTGAAGAGATATTTTCACAGTTGACAGATCGCATCAAGTTGGTTTAAGTTCCATCTTGTAATCAATGATATGACGTCATATGACGTCACAATTACGTCGTTACTGTAAAAAATTTGGATTTTAACAAAGTCTAGCTTATCACAAGAAGAACAGTTTAAAGAGGTTTCTGACTTAAAAAACTACAAATAAACGACACAAAATGAAAAGAAAACTCTGTTTTAACTACAAAAAACATTATTTTAAAATAAATTTAGTAATGCAAAGCTTTTATTGCTAGCGAAAGGAGTCAAAGTTCGAACCACACATCAGCTCATAAACTAGAACTCTGATAATTTACTGAAACTTGTTGTGGTTAATGTTATTATTGTTACTAAAATTGTTTTATCTCTGTTTGAAACGTTTTCAAATGCAAATCAACCGGAAAAAGTTTAAAATTTCAAAAATGTGTTAAGTACATGGCTGCCATCTTGGATTTCAAAACCGGAATTGCGCAATACCTATGACGTGACAGGCCACGTGGGAAATCAATTTAATTACAGAAGTTATCGATTAATTGACTCTGAGAGACTAAGAACTTGCATTTGTTTTAAAAAGTTTGTTAACTTATGGAGAAAAACGTTAAAAAAGTCAAAAATCGAGAAGACATGGCAACAAAAAGGGAATGCCATGTTAACAAATGACACACTTGACGCAAATCTTGTTCTCCAAGAAAGTTAAGTAAAAGTCGCCAAATTCAAAAAAGTTCTCAAAAGTTGAAATGGGCTGTCACGTACAGTTTACGTGAACGTTTCTGGTAATACTAAACTTCGTAGGAAAAGTCACACGCGAATACTTTAAGGA
>JAOBRG010393812.1:0-10436 GCA_027574985.1 Umimayanthus nakama | reverse complement strand
GTCTAACGAGTTCTGTGTTCTCTCCCCCCCCCCCCCCCCCCCACACACACACACACACATCACATGATGTCACTAGCTATGTTAATCTGATGGATTAGATGGTTACTCATATGAGCAATTAATTATCCTGTCATGGTTAATGTCTGGTTTACTAACAAGCCCCATGACAAACCCTCCCTCGGTATATACCACCCCTGCACATCACATGTCACTATGTCAATCTGATGGTTTAAATGGCTACTCGTATGAGCGATCATCCATCCTGTCAAGGTTACTGTCTGTCTGTCTAACAAGCTACATGAAAAACCCTCCCCCTATATACACCACCCCTGCACATCACATGTCTCTAACTGTGTCAATCTCATGGTTTAGATGGCTACTCATATGAGCGATCATCCATCGAGTCGTGGTTGATGTCCGGTCGTCTAACGAGCCCAATGACCAACAGCCCTTTGAAGAACAACAGTTTGACACCCAACAGGATGCTTAAGACAATCATCACCAGACACATGGCCGATCACCACATCAATGTCTAGAAACTATAATCAATATTTACGTGCTGTATAAACAAAAATTGATATTCGTGTCAGCGCTCCAAAGAGAATGTGGGGCTTTAGAACTCCAAGAGTTAAAATCTTCATCAAATTTTACTCTGACATCCATCCAAAACAAATATGGAGTTCCAAATATTTAGTGAGTCCAATAGCCTTATGAAGAAACGTACTGGACGTGTCTTTCCAAAACATATACTTTTCATTGTTTTTCAAAGTATGAAGGACAGTTGAACTAGAATAGACGGTCGTTCTTTGACAAGTGGTGTGAGTTTTATGAGCAAACAAGTCGATATGGTCAGTATTAAAATTTCGCATGTTTTCAATAAGGTGATTGAGGTATTTGACCATTGTTAGAAAACACATTTATTGGACATTAGTTAGAAACTTTAAAAACCTAAACAGTATTTTAAACCTAATCTTAGCCTTAGCCTGAAACATGTTGAGCGATCTGAGTGATGTAATTTGACTCATTTCATTCCTAATATCAGCAGTGTTCTCGATGTAAATATTGCAAACTGGTCAGTGACAACGATATATGTACAATACAACACTCGTGTATATTTAGAGCTATTTAGCATGCTTATAGCTGTTAACACAAACAAGGCCAGTCTTTATAAAAACGATTATCTGTTATTGAATAACTACTCTTCAAAATAAACAGCTATACAATGTTTCAAGGTTGTCTACGTTTTGTGTATTTGTAGAATGCAGTGTTTTTAAAACAGCCGATAAATTAAAGCATCTTAACACTTAGCTGGCATATATGCAAATCTCGGTTTTTGTTGTAACAGCATTTTGGAAATCGGTAGTTTTTCCCATGTAGGCATTCAGCTAGCTTGAACCCGAAACTAAGTAAACGCCAGCCCAAAACTTAAGTTAACTCGCTTTAACCCTCAAAGCTATGTTGACTCCAACCCAAATCCTAACCGCAACCATAACCCTTAAGCTAAGTTAACTATAACACTAATCACATCCACAACCTTCATCACATTTAGGGACTTTATTTACGTTTCAGGCCTCTGTAACCTAAGGTAAGAGCGTGTAGGACCAACTTATTATTAAATTTAGGACCTTAATTATACTTTTAAAAGACCAATCTTGTATCGCACATAGAACCCATAAATATTACTTTTGGGACAAATTTGTTAGGGACATTTCTTACATTTGAGGCTTCTTTACGTCTTGACACCGTAGCTGGCTTTCAGACTTATTCATAATCAATTTATAAATTGATTTTGCACCCTGAGCAGAACTCGGTATTTTTGTCACTTACCTACTATCTCGTGTTCTGAAGAAAAATAGAAGTTAAATCATTCGCTCGACTACAAGATATTTGAAAAAATACGTTAACAAGTTAGTTCCATTCGACCTTCTTTTTCAAAAAAGAATGTTACATGCAATAAAAATGTTGTCGATGGAGCTCATTTTTCTTTTAACAGCACGAGTCGTTTGAAGAGTGCATGGCACTTACCGATTTGGGTTTCCTTTTTCGTATTTAGAAACAAATTTGCATCAAACGGACTTCTATGATCTGTTTAATGGATATTGTTATGAAAAGTTTAGAATTCTTAAGTCTGTGGTTTCCATATTTGTTGCAGTTCGTCGATGTTTTCCGTTCTCATTAGAGGGGGTTACTCTCCACTACAACTAAGGAAGGCACAGCCCTGAACTCGGTTAGTTTACAAATATACCGATTCCTGTGTTCATGTTTTGGAGGCAATTCCGGTTTCATGCCCGTATAAATCAAAGCAACCTCGTACCCAGGCTCTTTCTTCTCCCGAGAGAGGGTCTGTGGATCTGGTCACGTGACACCCAGATTCTAGGTGGTAACAAAGAAAATAATCGTTTATGTGCGCTTGTTTTGATGAAAATGTAGTGTTTTCCAATTCGCACTAAGCTATGTATCTTTAGCACATCTCCCTCGTTTATTATCTTTGTTACCACCTCCAGCTGATCTGAGTCCCTGGAATTAACCAATCAGAGGCGAGGACGTCTGCAAAACCGTATATCATGTCGTTCCGGGCGCCATCCGCAAGACAAGGCACAAATAAAATTTATGCATTGAAAGATTTACTCTTCATTTTTTAAAAGACTTAATCTTCTTTCCAGAAGTTCTTTAAAGTTGACTCTTAGTCCAGAGTACTGCTTTAAGAGCAGGCTTAATGATGTACAGTTTTGCAGATGACGATTAGCTGGCTAGAACCTAGGTGGCACGTGACCAGACCCAACCAGGGTCTTTCTCTCGGCGGTGGAAAGAGCGTTGGAACAAGGTTGAAATCAAAAGTGCATTTATCAGCCTGTTCAGTTCAACGTGTGTGTTTAATTCATTTATGCATGGTGTAATTAAATGTCGGTAGAGATTCGCCATAGCCAGTATGGGGCAAGACCTCATCTCCACTTTTTACTCCCTATTGATTGCCTTACGGAAAAGTGTATGAAAACCTTCTGTTCGCTTTTTACTATGTTTCTCTGCAATTGCATTTCTTGCTTTGTCTTGCGTTTTGGCCTGGCTGCAGCACCGTATTGCGGACTACTGGCCTCTCCAAAGAAATTTTCCTTTGCTTTCTCATACCTAAACGTTGGTACTTCACAGTAAAAACTGACGGTCAGAGCACAAATACAGCGACGAAACAAGCAGCTTGTCACCACAGAACGGCGCTTACTGAAGGAGGAACTCTAGCGATATCTGCTGGTATTTTGATACGATGAGCTTTGAAATCGGATTGATGTAAAAGTGTTTATGAATAAAAAAAAGTATTCGCGCTACTGTATATTCTATTGAAACTATCTGATTTTTAGCGATCCGAATTTTTAAGAAGACATGAAGCATAAATGATGAAAAATACTGTTGATAGATTCACCTGCAACTAGCCTTATAGTATTGGGTGCGTATTGTTACAATGGAACAAAATATTATCTTAAGGTTACCGTTCACCTTGAGCGGTGTTTTCAGTTTTTCGTATGTAACTCCGTTAATACGCATCGAACACCCACAAACCTATATACCAATGGAGTGCTTATGAAATTATCTAGATGAAAGTGAACATATTTTTTAAAAGTTTTTGTTTGTAAACTATTTGCGCTCCAATTCCGTCCTTGCGATTTTTGATTGAAATCGTCTTTAATTTTCTGCAGGTATTTGAGAAAAAAATCCCCCATTTGCAGTATAAAAAACGGAATTTCAACATTCGCCAGGACAGTTTTCATCTTCAGCTATTATTTTATAAGCTTGCCAAATTTGACGGCTCGATATTAAAAATTGAGGGAGCATTGATTCTTTGCATTGTCGCAATTTTAGCCAAAACATGTCTCGAGAAATTCACTCCTAAAGTACGCCGCACGTCATACAATTTCACTTCCGGTAAAAACTTTCATTCGTCATACCTCGCAAACTAATAGACGTATTGAAAAACAATTTTTGTTACTAAAAGCTCATTCGATTTATGTTTATATTCTGCAAAAATCCCAATTTCGATATTTTTATTCGTTCCAACATGAACGGTAACCTTTAATAAACATACTATTTGCTCAATCACTCTATATAACTCTCGGAACGCACGCGCAAGTTTTTTTTACTCTAATTCGTTCTGAAAGCTTACAAACGAATTCAACTGAAGGTGAATGTATTTCCTGTAATATGTTATACTAAGTGTTTAAAAGCGAATAGTATCTGCCATCTGATCAAGTTCACTAACCAAGTAAGTCTGTGGTGTTCCAGTGCTTAACCAAGGGCAAGCTGTCTGTAAACACTCAGTGCATATTTTCATAATAACAATAGTTCTTAGCCTTTTAGTAGGTCGAAAAATATCTTGCACACATGCCGTTTCATAATTGAGACATCTATGGCCAAACCATTGAGGGAGAACGAGGGTGTGGGCGTTTTTTTTTTTATAGTTTGAGGAATAAAGAAGAAGGAAGGAAATGCTAAAATGAGATCTGGAAAGGATATAAGTGCTGGCATCTTCATATGTACATGCATGCCATGCAGAGAGAGAATTGGCAAACTAAAGAGCTTTCATGTCGCAGGCTCTGACCACTGGAGCACCCTTTTAAAGAAACTTGTACAAAAAAATGAAAAGTAATTTTTTAGTTGTGTGCACAGAAGTTTCATGTTTCCACTTGCTAAGGAAACAACTTACATTCTGTATGTTTACTGCTGTGTAAGGACAACATTTAACCCATTGGATTTTGTAACACGATGATATCTGTGGGATCTGAGCTTGTTCAGTAAAAGTTGCTACCTTTTTGCTATCTGATTGTATAGTCAGAGACGATGACTCGGTAAAAATATGCGAAACTCTCACGACATATAATAACCTTTTCAATGGTAAAGGTAATATAACCGAAGATGACATAAGGTAACATGCTATTATATGACAAGACATAGCATAGTATGGCATGGCATAGCATAACACAGCATAGCATAGCGATACTGAAGCTGCACAGGCCACTATGATGTCGCTGAAATTAGAGGCACTTAACTTAACATTTAACATGACATAACATAACATAGGTAGCTCAAAATATAAGCCCTTGGTTTCTTTTGAACTGCCTTTCATCCTTGGAGATCATTTCTGTAATTAAGCTGTACTGAAATTCCGGTAGCATATTTATGTGTATGTATTATATGCACATGCTACTGTTTTAAACATTCTGTTAGTTTTTGTAATCTCCTTGATGGTTGTAATAAATTGACGATGATTAAAAAACATGCTAAAGAACGGTCATTTTGCATAGTTTTTACCTTTTGTTGCAAGATGGTCGTAGAAGAAACCTGCTTGTTCTAGATAGTACCTGCATGGGAGTGGCTTTGGCCGCAATCTTGATTGACCGGAGGAAAAAAACAATGGAACAAAGGATGCCAGATTGCCGATAGATGGGGGGACAGCCACTTCAGTGACACATACACCAGGGGTGGATCCAGGATTTTCAAAAGGAAGAGGCACCAACAAGTGCTGAAGGTGCGAGCTTTCTAGGGGGTGGGGTGGGGGTCTGGGGGCATGCCCCCCAGAAGTTTTTAAAAATTTGAGTCTCTATGATGACCATTTCCAGCAGTTTGAGACGAATCTCGTACTCGTATTTTTTGGTACATATTCGCTTTGGTAAAAAAATAAAAGAAAAGAAAACAATCCAAAAAAAGGGGGGTACAGGCCCCCAGGCCCTCCCCCATTGATCCGCCACGCCCCTTGACTCCATCCACACTCCAGCTAATCTGCAGTCCTTTCTACATACAAATCATCATCTCTTAAACAACCTGCAGAAGAAACGAATTCTTAATGGAAGTCAATGGGATAAGCTGTACCCACCCAGTGGAGCTGAAAAAGGATTCCAAGACCCTGATATAACTTTGCTGTTCATCCTATCGCGTGATATTTGTGGTCTTACAGAACCTGCTACAGGGTGGAACGCCTTGCCACACGCAGCTGATGTGCAACGAGAGGCTAACCGGGCCAGAATAAAGTACCACCGTAATAAAGTGTATGCCCATGTCTCAAGTACTGAAGTGAGCGATGCTGCCTTCGAACAGTACTGGAGCGACCATCGCTGGTGCCACGATTGCCCTGGGAGCAGACAAAGTGAGAGTTGATTCTCTAAAATTTTCTGCCGTTTGCCAAACTAAGTGCCTAGGTTTGTTAAGTAAGTGGAAGAGGGAGAATGATGAAGTGAAGTGAAGTGAAGAGGATCAAGATCTTGGAGAAAAATTAGACAAAGTGTCGAAGCATACTCCGCTTGTCGAAACACTACCACAGTGCGAGTTACTCTGCACACAAACTTTTTGGCAAGTCAGTTTCAAGAAGAAAAGAGAACGTCGATGTTAGACAAAATCAGGGATTTGTATTCGAACCCGGAGCTAGAGTCAAAAGCTGTTGTAATCACAGCCATGCCCGGAGTTGGAAAATCAGTTCTTGCTGCTGTTGCATGTAGACACGCACAAGAGAAAGGTTGTTTAGGAGCTTGTCATTTTCTACAGCACAACAACTCGCAACGTAACAACCCAAGAGTAGTCATAAAGTCTATCGCACGTCATTTGTGTGAGAGTATCAGAGGGTTCAAAGATTGCTTAAGTCGCAGACTTTTGGCCATTGATTAAGGACGTAAGAAAGGAACTAGATGAAATGAACCTAGAAATCCTGATTACCGTTCTACACGAAGCACCTTTTGATGGTTATGAGTGGCAAATCACCAGAAAATATCTTTGTTATGGTTGTTGACGCGCTTGATGAATGTGAATCCCGAATGAGAAATGAGTTTGCTAGTGCACTTCTCTCCAAATTGCGCCACATGCCCGAATGGATGAGGTTTGTGCTTACCTCTCGACCCACAAGGAAATTGTCAACATAGTTGCCTCATACGATACCCTGGGTACCAGAGGTCGTCTCGCTTCTTCGAGCGCGAAGCGCTAGCCCAACGACAGCCGAAGGCGCGTTCAGCCCTTCGTTTCGCTCAAGCCCTCAGAGACGCTCGACGCTCGCACATGCAGTCCGACCTCTGGCACCCAGGTTACTCCTACGACTGTTGTCAACATTGACACAACTTACCTTTAACAACGCTGAAGATATCCGAACTGCAACTCACATTCTAAATAGCTTTTTGTTAATGCAACTAATTTTATAGTTTTTCCTGAAATGTTTTTGCGGATAGTTTGGTTTGCTTTTCGATATAAACATGTTGTTGAAATCAAAGCTTTGACCAGCTGTTTCCTGACAAGTTGGTGGCTTCAATAGTATAATTTGCAGCAAAGAAAAGAAAAGGGTGATCAATAGACTTGGAAGTTAAAAGTATGCTATCTGTTTGATCGACGTTTGTCCTTATACGAGTTGGCTTGTAAGTTTTTTGTTTTAACAAATAAATAAATTGCTTTAAGTTTTTACATTCGTAAAACTCTGATATAACGTAGTTATTTTAAAAACAAGCCGCGCGGAAAGTGAAAGGACAATAGACCACTTTCGAGTTTATACGCTTCAGCTCAGGCGAAAAATAACCTAAATCGAGGCTTACCGCACGACTTCAGGTTACTGTTGGTGGTCTATTGAGTTCTGAAGATAAAAGAAAATGGAGCAAAGGGAGATTAGGTCAAGTTAGGTTTTCAGGAGCACAGGCAAATATAACGCCCGGGCACGCGGGTATTACGGGAAATCCAGACTGCTCGAGAACGAATTAGATTAATTTTAGAGCGTGCGCAGTATTTTTGCCATACTATGATGAGCTTTTTCTTTGTTACAAGAGCGGTGTGAAAAAGTTTTTTTTAACTTTGATGTGGCTCCCATCTGTTTTCATTTTCAATTTCAAGAATGTCAATTTTAGAACTGGGAAAAACTTGTTACCACCTGCTCCGACGTAAATGACATGTTTGTTAACTGTCTAAAATCATCGATCATTGTGCTCCGAACAAGCGAATTCCGAGGAAATAACTGATACTAAGACCTAAACCTTAGATTACTTCAGCTATTGGAATGTTAGAAAACCCATTTTAGTTAAAAACAAATCGTAAGAACTAATTATGGACGGAGATACTCAATACACGCCTTCTGAAGTCAAAGAATGGAACTCACTCGAGCCTGACATCAGGCTGCTACACACGGGCGCCTTCAAAGCCAGATTAAAACCCAGTTTAACCTTAGTAAATTTAATTACCTGGCAGATCTCCATAAACATCTCTATGTCTACTGAGTGCTTGGTACTGCCGGGTGCTGTTTACGTATTGTTTCTTTTTATCTAGTGTCCCTATTTTGTACTATTTTTTTATTTTTCTTCTGCATGTTCTTTAAGTTTGTACCGAATTAACCTTGTTTTAAAATTTCCTCAATCATTGGCTACCTGACCCGTGTAACCCTTTGGGACTACTTCAGGTAGCCAGCAACCACTTAGATCTATTATCATGTTCACTATGGTGACTGAATAAAAAACTTGTTGATGTTGTTATTGCATTTTGATGTGCCATTGATGGATTCATACAAGTTTTTGTTAACTAGTGTTGGAATAACTTTCCCATTGATCAACCCTTGTGTTCTCAACGGACGTACTGTTTCCACAGCAAACTGACATCAGGGCCTCAAGAACACATTATTATTGGCAATAGACCTTTTGCAACAACAGGTCACATGGTGCAAAATCCGCCATACTGGATTGCAAAAGAATGTGCCAGCCTACAAAATAATACGAAAGTAACCAGAAAAGTGTGATTTTTCATTGTTTACATTTCCCAGTGGAAACTTGCACATTCTTTTGCTTTCCAGTATGGCGGACTTTGTACCATGTGACCTGATGTTGCAAAAGGCCTATTGACTACATTTTTCAAAAAAGTTAGTCGATAACTTCCTTTTTTATGCTGAAAAAAAATCAAAGCGTTCTGTCAGCAGGCTTTGTCGCCAACCTGATTTCTTGAATATTAAGGTGCATGGCGCCAAACGTTGCTGACCGATTTTCAAAATCATTTCCTTAACCATGCTCCTTGACGTGCAAGCAGTTTTGATGAAATAAAAATAAGGCTCTGTCACGTTTTCATGAAAATGAAAATTTCGGCGGGCGAGTACAGTAGTTGATAAGCTTGGACAGATTTGGCTAGAACCATTCGCAACACGAGAGAGCTGTCTACTACTACAAATGAGTAAGCATTCCAAAATCTGGGTGGCAGTGAAAACGGAAATTCTGCCTCTAAAGGCAGAAGATCCAGAAGAAAGTTACAAGAACAACTTCATTCTTTAAAAGTGTTTTTAATGTATTCTCGATTAAGCCGCGTATCAAACAATACCGTTTTGTGGAGAATCTACATTGTGTTATACAATCTTGATTTGTCATCATAATACTTTTTTACTGGGTCTAGTTTTATAGCATAGTCAAACTAAAACTATGCAGCTCAAATTCAAATAATGTACAACAATTTTTTTCAAATCAACCATCTTCGGTTCATTCAGTGCTGCTCAGTGCTCAGACTAAAGTCTATGCGGAAAAAACGCAATTAGGGGCGGATAACTTCACTTTAAGGGAAGGGGTGGAAGAGTTTTTTAAGGTAATTCTTGCAGCTACCTAAAACAAGGACAAAAATTCATGATTGATAAGCTCTACATCATGCACCGCTTTTCGGCTGCAAAAATATCTGCCTTGTTTTTAAGGAGAGGGGGGGGGGGGGGAAAACTTACACTGACCAAATCTTCCAACCGCTTTCCCCTTAAAAGTCAAAAAGTCCCGCCCTTAAAAGCCCCTCCTTGTCAAAAATCATATTTTTTTATTTCAAGTCGTATATACACATTAATATTCAACTTATACACAGTTGTTCCATTAAACAGCAACATTTCGATACAAAGGCAACATTACGAGCACGGAATGAATTTTGGCAATCCCGTATTCTGCGCTGCGTATACCGCAGGCCACCCAAGCTCTGAGTCAGTCTAGAAAATATGGTTTGTGTCATGTAACGCCACATTGAATCGAGTTTTAGAGCCTTTGCATGGGAATATAGTTGTTCGAACCATAAATGACTGAAATAAAAAAGTTAAACATCTTTTTTGTACTTACTTGTCTTTTGTATGTTTATCTATTAAAACATTACCTTGTGAAATATTGTGTCAGTCTGTCAATTATTTACCGAGTTATCGAAAATGGAACTGCACCCCGACAGCAGAATGAGCCACACTCCACAAGAAGACAAACAGACATGCAAGAGACAAGTATATAGCTCAATAAGGATGTAAAGCTGTTTCAGTGATTTACAGTTCGAACGGTTGTTTTCCCATACAAAGTCTAGTGAAATCGATCAAACATGGCGTTGGGGTGCAAACTATATAATAAGACTAACGGCACTGGCTGACATGTGCATACACCCAGCTATAAGCGAACTAGCAAAGCGGTAACCTAATTAATTTTCTCAAGTTATGAGGTACG
>JAOBRG010393779.1:0-10437 GCA_027574985.1 Umimayanthus nakama | reverse complement strand
GGTTTTTTCAATTTTCGGGTTTACCCCCCCCCCCCCCCCCAACCCGGGCCACGAAGATATATAGTTACTACTTTGCTTAGCAGAGTATATTACGACACCATTTTTGGTTTGTTTACACTGGAGTTTTTCGCTGAGCAAACTAACTCAAGTTTTGCTTAGCTACCCAATTCAAAAATAAATTTTCGCAACTAGAATTAGCCAGTCAAACGGCAGGCATTCGGAAGGAGGAAGGACAGTGGTTTCCAGGCCTTTTTACTGGCGGCGTCAACGTTTGACTATCGAGCAACGTCTTGCTATCTGCCTCTTTTAATTTTAGAACGCGAGAAAGTAGTTTGTTTACTTTCTCATTCGTACGAGCAAATATATTTGACACAGAAAAGGGAGTGTCATAGAAAGTTTGCTCGTATGGATAAAGCGTGACATGAAAATTAATACAACTTACATCGGTGAGGCCATCGTGAGCTTCCGTTGGTCGGAAGGTAACTGGTTCATCATTGTACGCATGCGTGAATCCCGAGCCCTCCTTGTACCCGACAGACTTGGTGGAAGTGTCCACTGCGATGTTCAACAAAATGCACAAGTTGTTAGTTTTATACAACAAAACAATGTCTCCCAAATGGCCATTCTGCAAAGTGTGTCAGTTCAGAGGAGCTCTCTCTCTTCCACAGGAATGCTGTGGTAAGGAAAACCTTTTTTTCAAAAGTTTAAAGAGAAAATGTCTTATTTTTAAATATTTACATAACATATTCTATTGATTATACTAAATAAATTTTGTCTTTTTATATCATACATTTTAACTATTATTTTTTATAAGTTATATTATCGTTTATATTATTGTTAATTTTCTAGCTCAGAGTTTATAATCAGTTTTATTAAATACCAGGCACTGGATATTGAAATTCTTGCAATCTTATTGGCTCTTAACTCACGGTATAAATCCTGTATACTGCAATTTGTCCAAATATGGAAACTGGCAATTTTATTATGGAAAATTTTCTTAAAAATGACCGAAAACTAGCCTGCGCGGCAGCCGGACATGCCAATTATTTTTAAATGTCAGTATAGCCCGTCTTCGTAATGGCTCCAGAAAGCATGTTCACAGTGCCATCAGTCATTTTGGTCCATGGTCGTATGCATGACTGTCCACGTGCTGTCTCATGTGATTTGGTATCAAAATTCAAACGACTTTTTGTCAACAGCTGTCAAATTCAAATATTACAAAGACACCGAGATCAGATTACCGAGGTCAGATTACTGATAACTTTGGTAAAATTACTTCGGTGTCTTTGTAATATTTGAATTTGACAGCGGTTTACGAAAGGTCGTTTGAATTTTGATACCAAGTTAGGCCAGCATATGTGTTGAAGTTGAATTTGAGGCGAACTTGTAAAATCGAGCAAGCTTTTCAGGCGGTAAGAGCAACGTTATTTCAATAATTTTTGGTAGGCTTCTTACAAAAAAATCCTCCTTCACCATGCGGGAGGCTGGCTGGTAAGCGACCATTGGAAGTTGCAGTCATCTAAAGCTGCATCAATAGTCGCGGAGGAATCCTTCCAAAAAACCCCACTTAAATCACACGAGACAGCACAAAAACCATTAGAGAAGTAATCAGAGAACTGTTCGAGTTTAAAAGGAATACTTAACACGAAAATTCGAAAAGTAGGTCAGTAATTCGGCCCGACATCAGAGTGCGAAATCAAACTGCATTTGTTTTCATTGTAAGCGCGTGACTGTAGCGTGATCAAAATATTTGGCCAATCATAAAATGTGTAACAAATAAATGAAAAGTAACCAATCAGAAATTGTTTTTTATTTTCGTGAAAACTTGAACAAGCGAATTGGAGCCGTTGCGCAGACTGTGTACATGGATGTTTACAACTGTCTGCGATGCAGGCTACCGAAAACCCGACTCGGTAGAAAATAGATTTAAGTTATTTTCATCCAGTATTTAGTATTAAATAAAACAATTATTCCACTCACACTTGTTGGATATGAGCTACTGATAGCCGACTCGGTGCTTCGCACCTCGTCTGCTATCTAAAAGCTCATATCCAATGCGCGTTTGTGGAATAATTGTTAAATATCCTAGGATATTCACCTCCAAACAAAATTTTCAAAATGGTGGCTCATTTTGCCACTGTCATGGAAGAGGAAATTCATGATGAACAAAGAAGCTACTCCTGCAAACACAAAATCCACCTGTTTGGTTAATACTAAAACAACTATCCCCTCAGCATTGGTGCCTAATGAAAAATGTTCACCTCGCCTCTTTGTGGCTCAGTAGAATATATTTCACTATTTGCCTCCACTTTGGAGATAGTTGTTAATTAGACAGATTCTAAATGGGTTCAATGACTACACAGAATGACTGGATAAGTCAGAGTTTGGCTTGAAGTAGTCACTTAGCCAAATTGTTCAAATTTACACTGTTGAGAGGTATTAGGTATAATAGTGCAAACTTCAAATGTAAGGCAAAAGTCAGGTTCTTTGTGACTCTACCTAACAGTATAAGAACTTATGGCAGACATCACCAGTCTGACACCAAAGTGGATTTACCAGTGATGAAGGGCAACAATTTGCTCCAACAATACTGATAAGCTGGACTCCTCTAATTTATTATAGAATGATTGGAAAATTTACCTAAGTTATATTGAGAGAAGGACATTATATACATCAGTTCCTGACATCAACTGACACTTAACCTGGGCCCAGTTGTACGAAGAGTGGATAACTCTATCCAGCGGATCCAGTGGATAAAATTGGCAAGTTGTCCAATCAAAATCAATAATGCGTCAATTTTATCCTCTGGATAGCGATTTATCCGCTGGATAAAGTTATCCACTCTTCGTACAACTCGGCCCAGGACAACAAATTCCTGATTACTTACTTCTCTGACTGGGAGTTCCTCTGAACCTGGTATGGCACTCTGTAGACATGTAGCTTGGACCCTGAACAGATATTGATGGAATAGGAAATGACAAAAAGAAAACAACATAAGTATGAAGTACTACCACTAAGTATAGTCACTCAGTGGATGTACATGTAAACAGGCAGCTTTGATTCCCTTAATCCCAGGTCAAAAATATAACACCCACCCTTAGCCCCTTGTTACCCCTTCCCTAAAATTCTAGACAGTCAGTTTTATTTCAGTCTGTGATTTAAATAAATTATTAATCATTTTCATCCTTCTCCTTCAGACAGAGACAGTTAATTGCAGAATATCATACACTGCCCTGTACATTTCTCTCTAATTATTTTCTCAGGTATTACTGTAACACATCCCGGCCCTGCCAGGTTGAAAACTTGCTTGCTCAGCTTTTTTGCAGTGTGACTGTCCACTGCCCCTCCCCTCCTATACTGTAGGTCACTTCAGATACCCACATGTCCAGCATACTCTAGATCTTTGCCTTCTCTTTCAGTGTACACATGAAAAGGCTCTGGACCCACTCTTTCCCTCCCTGGCCAGTTTGTGTCATTAGAATTCTTCTCTAACCAATTAATTGTGTGGAAGAAGGTTTAATTGTAAGGGATCTACACATCTCCTCCCTGGTTTGTTTCTTTACTCACTTGTCCAAAGTGCAAATCTCTCTACATATACCAATCAGATCCTTCTCTTACAGTAAGTGTAAAAGGCTTAAGAGCAGCCCCTCGCCTCCCCAGTTCTATTAATTTCCATACTCACATGTCCTGCATTCTCTCTACCAATTGGATCTTTTTCTTTCAGTGTGTTTAATAATGTGCGGTGGTAGGGATAAACTGTGCCACTGTCTCTGGTGTTAACATGAATGCTTTTCACCTATACAAGAAAAATTAGAGTATTATTCTAACCCTAACCCAACCCTAACCCTAACCCTAACCCTAACCCTACCCTAACCCTAACCCTAACCCTAACCCTACCCTAACCCTAACCCTAACCCTACCCTAACCCTAACCCTAAAGAGTATTATTAGTTTCTTCAAAGAGCCAATTGGATCTTTTTTAAAAAGTTATATTAATAAAGGAGGGTGTATTTATAGGTATACATTATAAGCAGTAACTGCAAAAACGACAATACTTTAGTTTAAAACATCAGAAAAGCAATGATAAAAATAGGACAAAATATAAAAATTGACATAAAATAATAACACAAATGTAATGTTTAAATTGCCAGCCATTCCCCCCCCCCCCCTTAAGCCATCAACCTTTTTCATGTTTCCATTTTTTTTCAAAATCTCTCATTTTTTTATTTTCTGTTGGAAAAGATTGAAAAAACTAATACAATCTTATAGACCACAGCTTTCATTTGTGACTAAAAGTGCTTTGAGACCCAGCCATGTTAATGAAGACAAAACCCTGAATAAACATGAGCCCTGAATGCAGGAAATGACACCTCGGAGACCTAGTCAGAAGAGTAAACTCTGAATTTTCCTTGAACATGCCCTAACCCCCCTTTCCTTATTTCATTGCCATTGGAGTTGGATTGTCCGAGTTGCATATTGAGACTATAAATTCATTTAAAACCCTTTAAACCCTTAAAAACATTGAAGTTGAACAATAATTGTTGTCATGTAAACCAATTATCACCAAAATACAAGCAATTAGAATTTGTATTAATCCCTATAAGCTGTCACCATGTAATAGCCTGATACCAACCTGTTTGTGTCTCGGAATGGTGACAGGTACATCCTTTACAAAGCCACTAGTTGGCTTCAGATACAAGTCGTGTGAGTAAGGGTCCTTGCCGTCAGAGCCTTTGGAGGCCAGGAAGTGCTTGCGTGTTAGTGAAGTGTAGTTGTCTGTCAACAGCCGTCTAACAATATTAGATGAAAAAAGTTTATATTAAAATTTGATACCAGCATTTGATCATGAGTTTATAACAAGAGTGAGGTAGAAGAACTATTTGCTAGCACCAGTAATGTTTCTTATGGAATCTTTGGCTGCATGTTTTTTGTCCACCTTAATTTCCAAAGTTCTCTCTTGACTATCCTTGCCCCCATTTCCTTGATCCTTCCTCACAAACTTAATGATTGACCATACAATATTAAAGGCTTTTCTCTTATAAGCCCCAAGGGGGCTTGATAAATTTTGGGCTCTCTGGAGGGAGGCTTATTAGATAGGGGGGCTTATTAGACAGGGGGGGCTTGTTTAAAATTCTTTGACATGCAAACTAAGACAGAATTACACTTAATGTCTGGAGTTTCAGTTGTTATGCAGTTTGAATAACAACTATGAACTCTTGTGTTATATTTAATGGACTTAAAGCACCACTTGCAAATTGAAAACAGTTGCCATTGTTCTCAAATCAGAACTTGACTAGAAAATCAGAAAGTAATCCACATGAAGTTCAAGGTAGGAAATATCAAAATTGAAATAAAATCTATTCTAACACAGTATGTCTTCTGGTTTTTTTCATCCTTACAGCTTTTTTGTTGAGGGTGGCAGGGGGGAGGGGGGCTGCTATATATTACAGCAATAAAACCCTCAGGCCTTACACTTATATTCACACATCACCACACACAAACACACACACTTATACACAAATAGAGAGTCACATACACACACAGTTATACTTGTGACCTACCCCATGGCTGGGTTGTCGAGTTCGTCCAACCTTCGACTGTAGTAGACCCCAGGTCTGAAGTTTGACTGATAACCAGTCCCCTTGTGTTTCCCCTTCCTCGGGTCAAATCCTTCCTTGCCATAACTGGTGGAGTACTGGGTACAGTAGAACTTCATGAGGTCTACATCAGCGCCATTGCTCTTGAGAATGTGTGGGTTCCCTGGTCCATAGGCTAAGCGACCCATGCTGCCTCACTACAGAGAGTTGACAGCTTCAAAACAAAAAAAACTACTCTGAATAATTTTTTGACTTGCTAAAATCTTACAAAATTTACATAAAGTTTTCTTACAAATAATTTTTTGACTCAGCTTCCACACAATGCATGTTTATGAACTATTTGAGCTTTTTTTAAAAAACACACATGCTTGCTCAAGAACTTGGCACTGGCAGTTCAGATCAGCAAAATTAATAATTTGATTGATGATCAATCAACTGGAGAGGAAGACTTCAAGCATATTCAAATCAGAAGTACATGTATTCATCTACTCAATACTAGGAACTTGATACGAAGTGCAGCCAGCTGCGCTTGTAAAGAAATTCACACCTTAATGAGTTTGACATTTGATTGGAATGGAAGTTTTGGTATTAGGTCAAAAGACAAAATATATTTTTAGCTTATATTTCAGTTCAAACAATCGAATAAGCAGTGCACACATTAATGAAGTTGTAACTTTTTCCTTTTTGAAAATACTATAAATAAAACTGAAGCTAGAAATCGATAAAGCGTTCCAAAAACCGGCACTCCATATATAAAGCTGAACTAGCTTTATAATTATATCTGTTGATAGTGTAATGAGCTGCTGTAGCTACATGGGCGTATATATGAAGCTAAACAAATAATTCGCTTGAATTGCTGATTTTAACAGAGATCTCAGTGCACAGTACAGAGACCATAGTATTACTATTAGCCGAATTAAATAAACGTTTTCCGTTTCCATCATTTCGGTTATTCCTAAATAAATAACAAATAACACAATACTATTATCGCAGACACGAGCGATGTATAAGTCAACAAACCGGAAATCTAAATTCGTCTAATTGCAACTCTTCAACTTGTCAGAGAAAAACATTTTACACAGAAACTTCATATTTTATTTCTCTTCGATGTATTGTAGTAGGCAGATTCTAATTGATAAACCTAAGTTTGTTAGATAAACTAAAAACTATCAACTGGCCGGTGGTATGAAAAGAGCACATAACAAACAATGAGTCGATATGTTGCGCGAGCGATCATCAACTGGTCAAGAGCGTTCCATGACACACGCATTTCTCTGCCAATTCTGGCTAAATCCTAAAAGCTGGCAGTGTAGCGATTAGAATCATTACTATACCTTGATGTTTAGTTTTCTTCCGTTCTTGTTAAGCAAGAAATGTGAATAAATTTTGCCCGGTATTTCGTCAAGTTATCACTACAGTTATGTTGTTGTGCACACTTGAGCGAACGCCAGCTGTTGACATAGCAACAAGAAGATACCGCGTACCTACAAGTCGTATCTTCGCGGGCGCAGTATAAATTCGGGAATTTTTGTCACAAACATGGCTTCGCCAACTCGAACCTCGCGCTATTTCGATCAATTTCGAGCCGGCATCGAATTCCCGTAGAATTCGTTCATACGTTTACTATAATTTTACCCTCGATTACTCGAACCCGCGATAACTAAACTTGAACCAATTTTTGTCTCCCCTCAGGTCATTTTGTACATAATTTTACTACCGACTAAATTGAAGTTGAACATCATTTTTCAAACTTGTAAAAAAATACAATACTGTAGATCCAAACATTGACAGAACTCTCAAGTTTGTGTTTTTCCAAGGAGTGAGATTGCTTGCTGAGCGAGCGACGAAAGCGCAAACGTCATCTAGGGGGGTACGGGGCCATGCTCCCCCGGAAAATTTTTGATTTTTGCACTTCTTGAATCACCGGAAACGCACTAATTTATTAAAGCCAGACACATTTATTCCGTCTATGAAGGGTAAAGGAAGGAATTTTACGATTATAAGCACTTCTGATAACCAAAACAATAGAGTTATCTTCCAAAAGAGTGCTAATGCGTGAGAAATACTCGTGAGAGCGTGAGATTACATCGAAATGCGTGAGACTCGCGCTCAATGCGTGAGACTTATGAGCTCTGCATTGAACTTATTTCGACAACCGATCAGTTACACAGGAAGAATCCTACAGCGGTTAGACACCGATGTGCACAACGCTGTGACAGCGAAAACGAGCACAGCGCCGCTGTGACAGCGATGATGCGGATAGTAATGTTACGGCGCTGACACTGTGACAGCGCTGTAAGACCTGTAACGTTAAAGTGACATCTGACATCAGTGGTTATGATGTCAGACATCAGTGTCACCGCTGTCACAGCGCGGTCAGTTGTCACCGTTGTCACACTAGTGCGTACAGTAATGTTACAGCGTTGTCATTCTCACCGTTGGCAGTTTACATCGATGACACAATAATGTTGCTGCCATCATTGTCACAGTACTGTCACTACCATTAATGTTACACCAGTGGCATATTGTCACCGCTGTGAACATTAGTGTGGACAGCAGTGTGACATTAGTGTAAAACTAAACCGATCTGCCACCGCTGTGGGGTTCCTCCTGTGCAGTCCATGCAGTTCAGGCTCGTTTACATTTTGTCCCCATTTCCATTGAGGTAGAGTGTGCGGCAGTCCCGGGATGGCAGTTGCATACCCTCCCCGTGCCAGTCACCGCCACAGGGCAGTTGTTCTTCTTATAGAACTTCGCCACCACGTTGCACGGAAATCGCGAACTTGTCGACGATATTGCGCTTTGCAGTTACCTTGATATGAATGTTCCGATTTGAGTTCGAGCGAGTACTGCCTCTGGTATATAGAGTACGTGGTATTAGGATAGAAGTGCACATAGACATAAAGACACCGATTTGTCATCATTAAAAATATTCGAAAAAGCGATAGAAACAGTTTGCTGCAACATTTTTTAGTCCAAACATTTTATCGTTAATAAATTACTTTGAAATCATGGGGCCCCTTCGATTTGCTAAATATGCTTTAAAATATCTTCATTTAATATGCTCAAACAAGTCTTAATGTTTTGTCCAATCCTGAAAATATTGAGTATAGTTACGTCACCTCCGTTGACTGTAAAACTGCAAATGACGGTCATGTGATTCCTCGGGGAATAAAAACTGGTATTCTTTTAATAGCGCATTTAAATACGGATTTGTATCAACAGTATTCGGTCCGGTACAGATCTCAGTTAGTGACGGAAACCTGGGTGATATTCCCTGATTTCTACTTCAAGGCACCACAGCTAGCGATCTGTAGCTACTTCTAACCGCTAATAGTTTGGGCTTTTGATATTGTGCACTGATCTACAAACTGGTGTAGGTCACTGAGCTACCTGTGATGTGGTTTCATGATCCGTGTATCTCGGCCCTGCTTGCAATTCTTTCCTTGAATCTGCTGCAAGTTTTCGGTCGTCCGGCTTCGAGTGATTCGTGCATCGACTGCCCGACGGTAAACCCGGATGTGAGACGTAATGTGGTGAGCACTCTCCAACAATTATCTTTAGGAGTATACGAATTATAGAATCGATTTAATAATCCCCGATTCAATATAATACGTCGACTGAATGAGAGTAAAAGTGGTTGTTAGCTTTGTGTGCATTACAACTTGTGTAGCGTTTTTGGATTAATAGCATTCAATTCCGTGCTTCTTTAAAAAACTGTCAGTATAATTCGTCACCTGTTAGCCTGCGTCGCAGACAGTTATAAACATCCGTGTACACAGTCACTATATTGACATTTAAAAATAATTGGTCTGTCCGGCTGCCGCGCAGGCTATCACCTGTGGGCCTTCAGTTAAAACATGTACAGAGCATGCAAACACCTGGCAGGCTATCGTGTTGAGGAAGCCTTGCAATGAATCGTTTGCAAAATTACACAACCACTAAACAATTAATGTGTATTGTGTTTTTGTCGGGCAAAAGATTATAAAGGGGTGTTGCTAAAACGAGTAATAGAATAAGGGTAACGAGTAACGGAGTAACGAGAAAATGAGTAACGGCCAAAAATGACGAGGGGAAAGTTTTGAGAAAACGAGTAACGGCCAAAAATACGTAGGAGAAATTTTCGGTTTAGTTTGCAGGACCTGCAGGATCTTGATTTTTTTTAAATATTAAAAAACATTAAACACTAGAAAAAAATTATTTGAAAAATATATGGAATATTCTTCGGTGGGTACCAGAGGCAACTCGCTTGACTTAGTATACTTATACTTATTTAAGTAAATTCAAACGCGTGTTTTCTAATAAAATAAAGCAACTTTTCGGCCAGCGCGCTTGAAAACAAGCCTAACATGACATGCCCTTTGATCCTGTAAAATATATATACTCGCTGGAAAACTGAACTAAAACAAACACGAAAACATCGTAAACATTAGGACTCTCACCTGTCAATTGATGACTAGCTTAAAACACGTACAGGGATTAGTCTGTAGTCCATGTATTTAGGTATTCATTGGCTTAAACCATATCAGTTACAGTTACTCGATTAAAAAGCAGATGCAACATCTGATTAAAGCACTGATTAAACACGGAGCTTTTGCGTTTCTTCACGGCTTCCAAACAAACACGACTCTCCGAAGCGATCGCCCTTTTCCTTTCTTGAGAATATCAGCCAACCCGTGTGATATCTAAAGCCTGGTTTTCGCGAGCGACGTAAGGAACGGAAGCGGAAGCGGAAGACTCTTATGTCATCGTGAAAACGGGTCAGGTTGACATAAGGATAAGCTTGACGGAAGCGGAGACGGAAGGAACGGAAGATTTCCTTTTTCTTCCGTCTCCGTTTC
>JAOBRG010393778.1:0-18529 GCA_027574985.1 Umimayanthus nakama | reverse complement strand
AACCATTCGTGCATGTCAATTTTGTGAAACTTTATTAATTTGCCGACACCATACAGATGTTTTAATCGAAACCAGGTTTAAAACTAACTCCATGCAATTCATTATTTAGTCTCAGGAGATATTTCTGGGAGCCAAGGCTGTCTGAATTAAGGTTTGTTCCTTGTCTTGTCTTCCTTTTATCGTTTTCGAATTTCGTACTGAAAACTCGATCACTGATAGAACATGCACACAGTTTGGTTGTTAAGACAGTCAAGGTAGAAGTGATAAGGAAAAACTACCTGTTAGGTGGATTAATATACTTTTTAAGATACCTCCTTCTTGACACCATTGATAAAAGTGACTGAAGCTGATAAGGACAAAATGCCTCTTATGTTGCCGCGGAAACATTCTGCAAATTCAAATTTGCAACAATCCGATCACGGCAAGAAATTGCGTTTGCAACTTGTAGTGTTTTTCTGCAAGCTATAGAACACCTGAATACAATTCATGCATTAATTGTCCAAAATATCACTGAACTGTTGTTTATAGCTCAGTCACACTACTGCGTATCGTACTAGCGTTTGTCAGCGTATGAACATACGCTGGTACATGGTGGACGCTGACATACGCTGAAGGTACGTTAGACATAGGTTGTATACGTTTCAAGCACGGTCGCCGGCACACGGTGGCTTACGCTGGCATACGACAATCGCGAAGCAGACTATCTCTTTTTAAGCATGCTTAAAAATTTTGTGCGTATTCGGACGTAGTTAGTTTATACGCTAAGCATACGCTATACATACGTTGATTTACGCAAGAGCTACGCTAGAGGTACGTTACTCATAGGTAAAGTACGCTGGCCTTACGCAGGTGATCGATATGCTACTAATAACGCTTCTCATAGGTTCAAAACTTTAAGTATACGAACAATTCTGTATTTTCCGAAAGGCACATTGAGCATACGAAAATCAGTTTATGAATTTCATACGCAACTTACAAGTTTTAGTGTGACAGAGCCTTTATGTTTTGTTATTTAAAAAACGTGTAGTGATTCACACTCTTTTTTAGTGCAAAACTAACGTTTTATTTATGGGCTAAGGCTGAACGTTTTCAAACATTTTGAGGATTTCAGCCTCAAATGGTCTTAAAACGTCGTCATTTAGTTTTGCGTGCATACCGGAGTTCATCAGTTGCAAAACTCAGCCCAGCTGAGTTAACCTTTGCGTAGGCATGCAGGAAAATCTCCAGCCAAAAGAAACATGATATCCGATCTTTTTTCGCTGCCTTAACCGCATCACAGTATAGTGGCCTCCTCACTTGGGCTGAAACTTTGTTGCAATGACATGGCAAACTCCATCCAGTGTGACCGGGCTAAACGGAAGTTCCAGCCCGCGGTGGGCGTTAACGGGGCTGACTCCCGCCCACAGTTCATGTGAACGAAAAATCGGTTTTATCAACATTTCCTAGGGAGACCGGTTGAAACTCCCCATGTGATCGGGCCCTTAATTTTTTTCATTCACAAAAGCTAACCCAAAGCGGAAGATATACAATTTCAGGTGCATATTTTGCCTTTGTGTATCTACAAGTGTTTTGGAATAGCTAAGGGGTCTTCGAAAATCGATTTGTTAACGCTTAACGTCGAATTGACGTTAAGAGCTGACTCCTCAAGTGAACTAGGAACTTCTTGTAGCCTCGTCTGAACCAATCAACTGTTTCTAGTTCTTATTTTTTTGTATTGGCCCGACTTCATATTTGCGTCACTTTGAGGACCAATGCAACCTCATCTAATCCGCATGAATTTGCAGTGATATGTCAGCCAAATGCTGACAAATCTCAGCCGACGGGGTATGTAGGGTCGGTTGTTAACCGGACCCTCATGATTTTCCAAATAGCTACAGATAAGAGCAGGAGTTATTTGGTAATGCAGGCAGTTTTCCAGTTTAGAAAGCTAATTACTTCCCATGACAACATTCAAGTTTTACGTAGACTGACTGTTGCTTCTGCATGGAACATTAATATAACACTGGGAAGAAGTCCAAACTAAAACTGCCTCGCGCAAAAACAAACTGTAAATGATTTTATTTCTTTGTCTTTGGAATGCAAAAATTTAAGAAACCTTATTCTTTTTAAACGTAATGTTTCCAATTTTAGCCAGACTTTTAATGTTAATGTTTAATGTTTTTTTATTGTAATGTAGATATTTTTAATGGCTATACTATTTGCAGTTTTAGATTTTATCACTTTACATAACTGAGTTTTTTAGCGTCCTTTCTGAAAACCACTAAGTCCATATATAAGTGAAAAAGTTACCTCAATAAAGACCATCATCAATTGGAGCAAGTTCCTTTACAATATGTCCGCCATCCTCGACGCCAGCTAACTGGAATTTTCTAATTTTTATTTTTTGCAAATTTGCAGCAAATTTTTCAAAAAAAAAAAAGGTGATTAGGGATTTTCCATTTAATCTGTTGAACTAGAAGAGGGATATTGTTTTGTCCAACCTTCGGAAGTATTTTCCGTTTTCTCATACATTTTCTTTATAACTCTTTTCACCTGACTCAATCGCGGATTTATTTTTTTTGTAATTTCTCCCCCTCTCAGAAACGATCAATTGGTTGGTCTCTTACGAGTTTAACTAGGAATATATTCAAAAATAAAATTGAAAAGAAGAAAGTTGTGGGCTTTGTTAGAACTCTTCTTCTTTTTTTCAAGTATAATTTACTTAATTGGTTTTATACATATTGTGGACATAAGTCATTAAGTTAATTTTTAAAAAAATGCGTTTTACTAAAATGTTTGCATTTTAATTTCACTCCAAATATGTATGTATGAAAAGTAATTAGCTAGTGCAAGGCTGCTTGCAAGCTAAGCGGCCAAATTCTGTGTGTAACTATTTGGAGCTGAAGTTCTCTTTGGGATCGGGAGTTTCAACCTCTTGTCCATTTATTTTTAATATGGTTTAGAGGTTGTGCATTCAAGAGTTTTAAAATTCTGGAGAAACGTGCACGCGGCGATGGAGTTGGGATGACTAATGGGTGATCGTACCCACCCCTCCCCCCTTCGTCACTGCGGGACCACGTGGCACTCACAAGTTAGGACAAGTCTAGTCGTGGGCTGCCACCCGCACACATCCTCCCCCTCATTGCGGACACCTACATGTTTGGATAAGTAGTTTGCATAACTTCGTTGCTAATATACTGGTACTTTGTCAAATGGCTGTTAAACGAGTTGACAGTTAATGGTTGTCTAAAACTTCACTTTCAAGACAGGTTCCACTCTATCAAACATTTGTTACCTTTCAAAATTTGAGTTTGTTTGCTTATGTCCGTTATCGAGTTTGTCGAAAGTTGGACACGTTCATCTGATTGTTGACTCCTTTTTCCCCGCTAGTGCTTGTATTTATCTGTACTTGTGTTTTCGTCTCCAACCTACGTAATTTTTGGTGTCCATATTCAGTTTAACCTGCATGCTACGACTTTAACGAAAACTGATAAAGTTGGCATGGAATTTAATTAAATCTGAAATGCAAATAAACTCATAGCCAAGTGTTTTTAAAGTCGTATTTCGGATGGAATTAGAAAAACGGCGTTTAGTTACACAAAGTGAAATGTAAAACAGCTGCGAATTAAATTTCTTTTCCCAATTTAATGTTATGTTTTGATCCAATGTTCAACCCTGTGATGCAGATATTTTGTATACAAGTTACGAAACACGGTTAAAATGACACAATTTGAAAAACACCAGCCAGAAACCGCGCGGCTTTAACAGTGCAGCTTGAAAATGATTTTCACACTTAGCCAAGATCTCCTGTCGATTTTATCTGTGTCTCTTCACGGCAGTTCTTTAGGAGATGTGATTAAAGTAAAACCTACTTAATGAAATTTTATTAAAGTTTTGAAAAAATTTAAATGAATTTAAGGGTTTTTAAGACTGAACAAAATCAAACTGCACTCAATGCGAGACAAACAGTATCCTCAAACTCAGAAAGTGTGCGATTTTATAAACTTCAGTCTTTACCCTCAATTGCTACCCCTATGAATAATTATATGTAATTATTTTTTCTAAATTTAAACCAGAACGAGCTGCAATTTTGTTGAATTTATATTTATTATAGTTACAGAACCAGCAAGGGGCTGCTTTGCCGTATGAATTAACGAACAAGTACCGTAGCTTTTGTGTAAGTACATTTATTACTACTTTGCATTTTGTACAAAGAACATTACTGGAGCATGAAACTTGGTCCTTCTTTAAGGTTACGTTGGTAAATACTGAAAATGCAAAACAAATGTTAAATATTTTAGTTGGTAAATGGATAGATGAGGCTACGATACTAATCAGACAATATATGCCGTTTCTGAAAGACGCTATTGTCTGATCGTTATCGTTATGAATGGAAAAGGAACAGTTATAGAAGGCTTGTTAAGATTTCAGTATGAAAAATGAAGTTGTCTTGGCGCCCAGGTAACAAGTTATGAAGACAAATTACTTTGTCAGTGCCAAGAATGCTGTCATTTCTATACTAACCGTTTAACAGTTTTTTGTTTTAAATAGTTCAAAATAGAAAATCAGATTGTCGTTCTACTTTGATACACTTATTTCTAATATCTTACAGTTTTAATGCAAGCAACCCACAATACAACTCAAGGAAATTCTCGGAAGAACGCCAGTAAAAGTAAGTATTACACAGTGAGTGGTCATTGCATGAAAAACATTAGTTGTTCTTTCACAGCGACTAATGGTAACAAGTTGTTGTTCTTGGAAACTGAGCTAACGTTTACAGGGAGCTGCTGCATGGCCCATATGTCAGCAATGTTGGTGCAACTCCGAGCTGGTGAATCGCTACAAACGCAACATGAGATGAACCAAACTCCAAGCCCTAATTACATCTAAAAGAGACGATTCGCGAGCTCAATTGTCGGTTAAGCCACGGAAAATATACACAGAGCTGCTCGTGGAACGTCATTTCTTTGGTATACCGGCATGGCGAGGTAGTACGATGTACCGCCGAAACTTACTTCCATGCTTCGATTATTAATATTCACCGAATAGCGGGAAGCAGTTAAGGTGGCTCGAAATAGTCGCGCGGTCCATAGGCCGCTGAACACGGCAACTGAATCACAGCCGATGCACACAACAACTGAACTTAAAATGGAACAAGAGGCTAAGTACTAGTAGCCCAAACTCGGGCCGCAGTTGTTGATTCAGTGCAACAATCCTATTTTGAAACTGAAGAGCCTGTAAACCAAGAGTAACCCTCATACACAGCATTAGTATCCACCATGAATTTTGGAAAAACGCAGTTCACGTTACTTTGTTATGAAACCCTTAAACATTCAAAGTTTCCGTTCTCAGCCCTTCTCTCCACTAAGGAAAATATCAATAAAAGAACCCAAAAAATACGGTAAAAGCTCTATTATTTACCCTTCCCTAGTAAACCCCATATGGTTATCCAAAGTTAAGTTGTAATATGCACCCTGTCTATCAAGACAGAAATTTATATATGAGTTGAAAAGTGGACATAGAGGAGTGCTTGTGAACAGCAAGTTGAAATCTTAAACACTTAACAGTATTAAATGGTATCCAGGTCTGGATCCAGACTCATGCAACAACTTTCCAGAAACCAGTCGAACTTTCTGTGAAAAACAATTTTAATTTGACTTTATTGTTTTGCAGTGTTTCATTATTTGTTTCAGAATCTGTATCTGTCCCGCCGCCATCTTGTTTTTGGGAAGCAGAATTTAGAACGAGGCTCACACTGACCTTAAATAACAACGCACGCGCAGTTCATCGCCAAAAAAAATAAAAACAAAACCGATTCTTTGACTCGTGGCCTCACGGCCCGAGTAATTATAAAATGTGTGTGTCCTCGCGCGCGCATAATGCTCACGCATGCGCAAATGGTGATCTTTTACCCTAAAAATTTTTTGGAAAATTTGGATTTCGATCAAAAATATCTCTGAAAGTTGACGGTAAATTTTTTTCATATTTTGCACAGTGGTAAAGAACGGACGGAAATTTCTATTCTGATCGAAAGAAAAAATAATGTAAGAAGCAAACAGAATCAACGGGAAAATTGTACAATTTATTATTTCTCTGAAACTTTCTTACAGAATTTTTTGAAAATTGTCAGGATGGTAATTTTTAACTTCGAAAACATTTTTTGAAAGTTTGAAAAAATTTCGCCGTACAAGATCTGCGGAAAGTAGTTTTTTTCTGGTTTTAAGGTAGTTGACTAGAACTCTTGCTGCGTTACCATAGTAGTATCTGATGACTACAAAGTATCAAAAATAAAGTAAGAAGGAAATGTGCAACTATTTGATGGTCATGTTGCTACCATAAAGGCAGAAACAATACAAATAAATATAAAAAACCGTTTTCTTGTGAAGAGAACTCTCAAAAACTATTTCTAGCCACCTAGCCGCGTTATCTTTACACAATTTTATAAACTAAACGTTTTTCTGGGCGCGTTTGTGTACTTTAAGTGCTCACGATGACGGAAATTGTTGTCCTAAATAAACTTTCGCGTAGTGCAAACGGGGCCTTATACAATACTATTCTGACAAAACAGCATTTAGCGAGATCGAATAGCAGTTTGTGTCGTGCAAACAGAGCTTAAATATTTGCGAACGAGTCGATTTCGGAATTGCTAGTGAAGTGTCGATGGAGTTTCGGTGGAGCGTCGGTGGAGTGTCGGTGAAGTGTTGGCCGACAGACGGCCGACAATCGGCCGACAATCGGCCAACAGGGTATATTGAGTACGATGCGGTGCGGGTTCTTGACCTTTATCCTCGACATACAAGCTGATAAAGATATGCAAAACAAGTATATTTTATTTAGAAGCTTCATAAACAACATGTGGGCTCCCAGTGAAACTACGCGAAATTTAATATAACCCATTGTTAAGTGCATGCTCAAGTAGACTGCAAACCACATACTTCGGCTCTTTTGAAGTTGCTGCGTTCCTACGGCAACAAAGTAGGACCGAAGTACGACACACTCCAAATAAATGTCAAGTTCACTTGAGACCTACTTACGGACGCTGGGGTGAAACCATCTAATGAACAGGTTGTTTTACTAGAACATGTATTGGTAAGAAAAAAAACTCCAGCTAAGAAACGAAAACTGCACAACATTAGCCAACTCGAATATGTGCTGTATACCTATTGAGTGTCACACACTTAAAGCGCCTATGAAATTATCTTCTTTCACTATAGTTGAAGGAATTGATGCATGATATACCAAATCACTAAAGAAATAAGAAGAAAATGTTTTGGACGAATTTCAGAAGTAGAATAAGCCCCCAAAACAGAAAACCACTGCAAATACGCTGCGCGGCCAAAACTGCCAAAATACCACGTGATTCAACCCGTGTGACGTCACAATTGATAAAACAAAGATGGCGGACTGTGGAGCAAGAAAACTTGCAAAAACAGCTCCAAGACGCAAAGTGTTTCAGTGCATTCATTTCTAGGGGATCAATCATTTTGTAGAAAACAGGTGAAAGTCGTGCATCTCAGGCTACTTGACTTTAATTTCTGTAAGACGTGAAAACTTTAGCTTCGCTACAATGTGCTAGGACCACTTTGAACCACGCTAAACTGTTTTCCATGAGTCACTTGGCGTCTTTTTCAAAAGACTTTGGTAAAAGGAACTATCCCTACAATACATTATCAATGGTGGCAAAAGTTACTACGCGCTGTGGCAATTTTAGTCAAAATTGGCCACTTATTGGAAAGTAAGTCAGTCAAAATATTAGTTTCTTTGTAAACAATAAAAATGAAACAAACCCATTGACTCATTTAGCAGTTAAACACATCGATGATTCACCTCGGGCTAATTCCCATTTTTTGTTTCATTTTATTGACCACTTTGTGTCAACGGTTAAATACAATTAAAGGACGAACAATGTTGTTTTGATTACAATAGAGTACTTCAGCCTCGCATTTGTAGGCGTGCAGCGTGTTTTCATGATCAGGGTTGATAAACTAACTAATTTGAGGATACCGACGGAACTTTATCTCAAAACGGGCGTCAATCAACTCTCCAAAAGTTATGTAGCTCAGTCTTTAAGTAGTTCTTGAATGGATGTGGACGGTAACATTTAAAAACAGCGCGTGTTTTGGGAAGTACATTGGAAAAATCCAAAGTCAAAAGCAACTCGGTCCAGTGGACTTCCATGAAACAACGATTGCAAAATTAAACTCTGTTGTCCTATTTTGCAAGATACACGACGAGGTAGGATATTTGTTGGTTTAGATAAAAGATAGCTTAACACATCATAGAAAACCGCAAAAGCCGATCTTGGTTTCGAAAAGTTTTGAAGTTCACGGTTTGCTTAACTTGTTTCTCGCGGCGGTCTGTTATGTTTAGATAAGGTTGTAGTTATTAGATTAAACTCGTCTTAATGAAAAAAACAATGTTTCAATTTTTAAAACCGCCGTTTTTCAACTAGTTCAGCTGTCAGTAGTAACTAAACATCGCGTATGCATAAAGGAGAAATTAAACTGAGCTTGTTAATTATCCTGCGCTGAAATGTATGCGCTTTTCCTGTACGGTTTTTGCAAAAGTTAAACATAAATACGGAAAACATTAAAGGCGATAAAACAAAGTCAAACAATTAGTTATGGTTAGCATCGATTTATCTCTAAGGCAAAACAATATCGGGTTTTGTCGTCGGAATCACTGATGTCTTAGAAAATTGTTTAATTTGAAGATGATAGCTATATATTTCGCGATAAGACAAGACAAGAATGGTGAAAAATTGTTAATTTTTTTTCACTTTACCAAGCACATGTACAAGTTTGTGGTACTTTGCCCAAACCCTTCATACAGTGATTTTTGTTTTAATTTAACAGGTATCCCGCACACATGTAGCAGGTAGTAATTTTAAAAAGTACCGTGATAAAACAAATGAAACTTTCGTTATGAAAGAAAACTATCCAAATCGCGACTTTACAATCATACTCTAACACAGTAGAATAGAAATTATTAGCGTTTGTAAAGACAAGTTTCCTTGTCTGATAGCAAAGCAAACGAAGGCTCTTGTCACAGTTTGTGTCAGCAGGACAGGCCGTGCAACCAACCTGGTGTGCTATTCATCTGTCGGGGGTGAAACGTCACACTTGTTCGTGGTAGAAATGTTTACAAAACAAGTGAAAGCATTACTAATTGATCATTTTGGCGGGCGCTTTATATAGCACACAAGACATATCTAACAAAAAACTTGACTGCAGTATACTATCCATGTGTTTCCATTCATGGCGTTCAATGTCAACAAGCTTCAACCGGAACACGGCTAAGTTTATCAACCGTTTTGCCGCCACTCTGGTTAGAATTTGCTTGCCTGTGAGTTGAATGCATATAAGGTTTATCTCGGCATCGCAGCATGCAGAGTTGAAAATGCCGAGCACTGCCAAGATGTTTATATACTATTCTGAATTTTACTACGTTGTCTGGCTGGAACAAATGCTTTGCAAGTTTGTGCACATCAAGCTGCGCAGGACACTTGGGTTTTACATGTTTTTCGAATTACTTCACATCTTTGCATATTTCTTATCATGCTTCTTGAGGCTCGCAACTGCTTGGAAACACTTGCGAATGCAAATTAGTAATTCTAAAACAGTTGGTCACTTATGCTCTACGAGACTCGTGTTTCGCTTTGAAAAAAGGCTTATGACCTAGCTTTCCAAGGAGCACAGGGAATTTAGTCAGTTAACGAGCACCGGTATCATTTTTTAAAAGATTCTAGTACTTATGCTTTGAAAGCCGGAACTTTATGACAACCTGCCTCAAACTGTGAGATAAACGCTTTAATAACATGATACAGTGACACCAACAATTTTATCGCACAAACGTTCAAATCTTGTGTTTGTTGTTGATAAATTCGTTCTGCACTGGATTTCTTTCACTATTGCTTTTTGCCTGCTTTCAGGTTAGGTCTAAGGAGTGATGGCGCGTCGTTTCTGCACACTCATCGCCCTTTGCTGTTTTCAAGTAGTGATTTTAGGAGCCGGCAACTCAAGGTAAGTCTAGGAAGTGTTGCATGAGTGTGCTAAATTAAACCTTTGCAATTCTCAAACCAACTCGTTTGACTGAGTAGTTGCAAGTCGCTGCTGCTCAGATGAACTTAGTTCACATATGTTTCGATATACATCACTTTGCTTGTTAATCAAAATCAACTGATAAGACATTGTGTTGCTCTCCCACGATCTCTTCTCCATTTTTAAACTTGAAGCGTATAGAAATAACTCTAAGATTTTACGTCTGAAAGGACATCTTGAGTTTTGGTATATTTTAACCGCAACGTTCTTAAATCACAAGTCCTTCTAAAAATGGTGAAGACCACCATTTATGGAGTCTCACGAACTTCAGATCAACGTAACTACCTTTTAAGCAAACAGCCGGGTGTCTAGACAACTTCAGTTCATGAACAAAACATTTCCAAAAAACTCCATTGTCCGAACATGTCGGTTTGTGCACTCCCGGGCTTATTCAAACCACGCCTAAAAGTCTACCACAACTTCGTGTTAATCGAAAAGCGAAAAATGGAGCGATAAAATATTATTAGATACGTATTATCTAAATATTCCCTATTTCACACTAAGAAAAACCAACTTCAGCCGCTTTTAAAGACAATCTCTCTTTTGATTCGTCCATCTTGCAACCTGTAATGGGTGGATAAAAGGTTATATAAAAGTGAATGTTTATACAGAAACCGGTGTTTTTCAAAACATCTTTAACATGATATATGCCTCATTTTGTTCAGTACATGCAAAGTACAGCTAAGTATAAAATGGCACTTAGGTATTTAACTCTCATTAAAACTGCAGAGAAGACAAGTATCAACTCCACGTTTAAGCTTTATTTTTAACGGACACTGTTGCTATGTAAATTAGACCAACTATACACGTTTGAGAAGTCAGTCAGAATTGTGAATTATGTCTCAGTTAGTCAAAACTTAACTGTTTTCTTGTTGTGAATAATGAAAAAAAGTTTATAGTTAATATCTACGGCCATCAAAAGTACATCTTTGGTGAGCCAAGTCAGAAAGTAATTAAGCTGACGGTTACTGCAAACTTATGTGAGAGAATAAAGTCATGTAGGACATACCTTTCAGAAGCAATAAGTCAGCACGGGTTTCTCTGAATTTTAAATATAAGGGCCTGTTTACATGGAGGTGGGGTGCCCCAGGTAGGTGAGGTAACCCGGCGAAGTGGGGTAACCCGCCTGTTCATTTAAAGCCTCTTTTATAATTATCGCGATCACGTTTACATGAAAAGTGGGGTACCCCACCGAGGCGGGTTACCCGTTCAGCTTGGGCGGGTAACCTGCCCAGGTGGGGTGAGGTTTTATAAGTATTTTCTCATGTAAACACTCACGATGGGGTAACCGCCTAGCTGGGGTAAGGTACAGTAACCGAGCTTCTGGAGGCTCATATTTCAGTTATAAGGCTCGCAGAAAATCCAAACAAAATGATTTCTCGCTGTTATCAACCTGACTAGTTTTTCGCAAGTATTATCCCACAGATTTTTAAATTTCTGAGAATGCAAACTTGTCACGCTATAGCATAGAAGATTCTTACCCCGGGGTAACCCTGTCACCCCGGGGTCTTCAAGGTTGCATGTAGAGGCGGGCTAGTTTTTGACCACGGCTAGGCGAGTTACCTCACCTACCTGGGGTCCCCCACCTCCAAATAAGCAGGCCAGAGAATAAACAATCTCAATGATGCTTGTCATTGATTATGTAGACTTGCCACAAATAAAGAAAAGAAAAACTGTGCGCCGGGGGTGCGAGCAAGTCTCCGACGTGTTACTGGATCGCGTCGCGGGAAAAATCGTGCAAGGGATTTTGCGAAAGTCTACTGAATAAGTTGTAGCCATTTCAAGCCAAAACTGTTAGTTAACATATCAGTTAGTATCATGAAGGGCCGGTTTCTCTTTTTTGCCCATCTGGGTTCGGGCTGATAGACAATACATTTTACCCCGTTAATTAATCATTGACCCACATCTTTGGCTTCTCTGTAACATAGGCTCAATAAATTCTTCAAACTAAAGAGATCCCTTATCGGTATTTTTATTATCTGATCCGACAATGTATTTCAGTCCTCATCGGGCCACTATAAATGCGGTAGAACGTGATATTCTAGCCAGTTTTAGGGTTTCAGTTTTAGACTCAGCTAAGTACTTCAGCACTTTTTGAGCTTTTTTTCAGATACTTATTTGAGCTTTGTTTTGCTTACATTATTTTAGTTTTGGGCCTATCACTTTCTATAGCTATAGGATACAAAAACTCTTGTCGAGATCTTCTTTGGTTCAAGCCCATATGCATTCTGCCGCAATACCATCACAGCTTCGGTGATGTATCTGAAACATTCTGTTTGGGTAATCTGCTCTTCAAAACTCTTGAATGTCTGATGTTTTTGATGCTTGAAAAAACCTTTTTTTGTGAGAACAGCAAACTTACAAGCTGGTGTTCCTTACCTGAAATGTGTTTCAAACACCTTTTTCTGGAAACACGTGTGTTGAACAGAAAATTTTTTCAAATTTTAAAACTTTCCTCACTCAAGTCTCCTTCAGTTGAGTAGACCAACCGTTACAATTTGATAGACCGGTTTCTGTATCTTTCGCGTTTTTCTTAATTACACAACTCAGTTTGATTAAAATATTAACTCTTTCGCATTAAAGTCTTGTTTGTTGTAGCAAGACATTGGAACCTTGATTCATAACTCCTAATTTTCTCTCAAATTAAAAACGCGAACCGCCCGCTGTTAACAAACCAACTCTTATAAATTATGAGTTGTAATCGGAGTCTAGTACAACAACGCACAAGTCAAAACGGTTTGAACAGTTTGCAGCAAACGTTTGACACAATCAGCGAAAGACAGCAGCCAAACTCGCTTTGACTCGAGTACATGAGTAAAGCAGAAAGTAAAATTCTAAAAGTTATTCTTGATTAAAAGAACGCGACGTAAAAAATTTTTATGCAAGCATCGACACATTTGGTTGTACTGTTTCGTTTTAGATTACTACAGTCATAGGAGCTTCTCTAAATTTTATTGTAGACTATAATTGTGGTAATAATGATACTTAGGCAAAGTCAATAACGTGCATAAAAGGTTTACGGACTAAGTTGCAGTTTAAAATGTCGTTTCTGTAACTCATTTGAGATTAATTTTTGTGCCGGCCGTTTAAGGGATGCCGCTAAACTCGGCGTTTTTAATAATGCTAAAAAGTGAACCATGCTGCTTTGTTTGGTACAGCGGCACTTGTGCAGATAATAGCAGCGACTGGAAACAAAGTATTCATTGAAAAACATGAATAACAGAAATCTTTTAAATGAAGTATGCTTCGTGCGACTTTGGTGAAGCGCTGTTTTGTTTTATGTTGCCGACGTTACCTGCAATATTTATTTTTAACAAAAATGAAAATGAATCCATTCAGTTGTAGTTAAATATATTGTTTAACAACTTATTTGTTTAATCAGTCAAATTGATATAAGTACTCTTGATCTAATCTTCTAGAGCTACGACTATTTAATATCTATAACGACATTGCACAGAACTTGGGGCCATGTCAATCGTTTAATATTTCAGGGTATACATAAATTAAAGCTCTGTAAGCGGGAAACCTTAGTTTTTCTTTGAAGTAAGCGCGACTTATAATTTATCGAAACGCTTCCAGTAAAGAGATGTCACTAAGGCTGGAACCTATTACTGTTTGCATATTAAAGTTACACTTTTATTATGGAACTTATGCCACTTTCGGCCAATAGTTTGCGATTATATTTCCCGAAGTTGAGGAAGGTAGTGGGCAGTTATTCTACGAAAAGGAGATGAGTAATTGTTTAGCATATAGCAAAACAGTGAGCAGAAGTAAAATGAAGAAGAAACTTTAAGTTTAAGATGAATAGAAATTATTAGACACAGAAAACTCCTTTCATTATGCAGCCGCGCACGCTCGCGCTTTGCATATTCATGCAAACTCACCCCTCACCCTAGCTATGAATTCCGGTACGTCCATTAAAATTTACTTGAGATCCTTTAACAGTTGAAAGTTCAATCAGTCTGGATAAAGCTTTCGCTGAGTGTAAAATGCCAACAAACTAAAAACTATTCAAGTTTAACGCTCATGCTACGTTTCTCTTTTTTGTGTGTACGTAGTTTAAAAAAACTTTAAACAAATGTATGATATGACACCACCTGTCCACTTTAAGAAATGCCATTTTTTATGCTTATATTTTTCTTTCTTAATCATGTGTGCTATAATTTTGTCCTTGAGGATTAAACGTGGAATCACAAAACCTAACCATTCGGTTGTAGAGAGCAGAATACTTTGCGTCGAAGCGTTTCTAAATGCAGTTCATTGTTCTTGACACAGCAGTAACCATGGTGACAACAGCAAAACAGTTCTGACGCCTGTGAACGAAGAGCTGAACAAAGCGGGTAGAAATGTATCCCAGCTTCTGGACACTGTTCTGAAGCGATACGACAAGCGGATACGCCCTTATTACGGTGGTGAGTGAGTGATTGAGAAGCCTTTAGCTCCTTGTCTGAGCCCGCGTCCTTATGTGGCCTGCGGCAGGACGAAAGTTTGAGAAAGTTAAAGTTTGAACGACGGAGTGAAGGAAAAAGACAGCGTAAAATTAAAATAAAGTTAAAAAAAAATATTTTTTTCCCACATTGCCATTATTTGTTATGAATGAAGGAGGTATAAATAATTTGGCTCTATCGTTTATCTGCGTGTACTAGATATCCTCAGTGTCAGGTGTGTTGCTTTTCTCAGACCATTTTGTTCAAGCTACCTTTGGGTATCGATAGAAGACTTGAAAAATTCCCTAAGCATTGCCTTCTAATTGCAGTGAAAACCTTGAATGTCAGTCTGGACATGCTGATCTTATCATTTGGAGAAGTTAGCGAAACTAAAATGGTGCGTAAAACATTTGTGACTAATCGAACACGCGTACGAACACGAGCACGCGCACACGCGCAGATACAAACACATGCACGCGCACGAACGCGGGCACGAATATACACCCGCACACAAAAAAACACACACGTGCACGCGTCAAACATGCACAAACAAACACACGCACACGTGCACGCGCAGATATAAGCACGCGCGTGCGCAGGAACACGCGCACGGATATACACCCGCACAAAAACGCACACACGCGCACGCGTACAGACACATACACATACATAGGCACAATAAAAAAAACACATGTAGATACAAATTCACGTACTGCATGGCGCACAAAAACACACAAACACGCACGGAATTAAAAATATAAAATGAACAAGTGTTTTTCTCCCACAGGACTTCACTCTGGATATGTACCTAGGCCAGTTCTGGTTCGAGCCGCGCCTCGCCTTCGGATTAGTGGACCGAACGATCAGCCTGGGAGGGGAGGCAGCGGAACGATTTTGGCTTCCTGACACCTTCTTCGTCAACGCTATTGACACAAAGATACACCATATGATCTTCTCTAACAAGAAAGTTTGGGTCAACTTGACCAATGGATTTGTGATGCTCAGTGCCCGGTACGTAGCTCCAATACAATTGAAAGATATGCAGCATACTTTAAAGCTTAATCCAACACTCACTAGTTGACTTTACCTTCTTACTTTTGGTCTTCTTTCCTTCTTGTTTCCGTTATTGTTGTTCTGCCTCTTATTTCGTCTTCTTTGTCTTTATTAATACACTTTTGTTCTTTTTCATCTCTTGCAACATCGACTCCTAGATAATAGCAATCACAATCACAATCATAATCATAATAATCAAAGTTACAACAATAATCATCATTTTTTTCTTTTCTTCTCCTTCAGCCTTGTCTTCCCTCCTTTTTCTACGTAGTCCCATCAATTGTTAATTTCATGCATTCTTTCATTAACTGATTTCTTCTATCATTCTTTCAAAATCATTCATTCGTTCATTCATTCAATCATCAATCAATTCAATCAATCAATCAATCATTCTTTCATTCATTCATTCATTCATTCAACATTGATTCATACATTCATTCATTCATTCAATCATTCATTCAATCATTCATTCATTCATTCAATCAATCAATTATTCTTTCATTCATTCATTATTGATTCATACATTCATCTCTCAAATCGTTAACTTATGTATTGATATGTTCCAACATGTATTTTTCTATTACCAACTTTACATTCACATACATTATCTTTCCTTTTTGGGTTTAAAGTTTTGAAATATATTCGTTCAATCAACAGATTAAAAACAAGGAACTCGTGCAAGCTAGACCTTCGAAATTTTCCATTTGACACGCAAACTTGCTATCTTCCCTTTGAAAGCTGTAAGTACAATATCACCGAAATATCCTAAGTGTGCGAATGTTTTTGCTCGAAACTAAATTCTCGAAAGGTTTAAGTGTATTTTACTTGTTTTGTACAGCATCAATTTATGCAAATGCACAAACTGGTTATCTTTGGCCGGTAAGATTTTTTTGCTAAGTTTAGTTATACTAAACCAGAATCATTCAGCCGTTAGACGTACAAAAAGATTCGACCACAGGTGTACGAGATAATGCTGGTCACCAGTTATTGTAATCATAATATTTGTTAGTTGTGATCAGAAGGGCGAGGTGAAAGGTGGGGGGAGGGGGGAGGACGGGGCGGGGGGAGGACGGGGCGGGGTGACAGACCGCAAACAACGAACAACCCCTGAACGTTTTTCATTCAAGTGCGCAGAAATTTTTCAGTTCCGCAATTAGAAACACTTTTATTACAAGCAACACTTCCAAGTATTTTCAAGATTCACACAGTTTTAGTAGGTGTATAACACAGCTTTATCCTTCAGTCATTTTACTGAGCCATTTTAAATCATTGTAAAAGTTTATCGTTTTACAGCCGTAAGTCTCGGCTAGGTTTTGAACTTTAATAAGACGCTTACTATCTAAAGGCCACAGTTATATATAGATAAGGACTCAAGTATGCATGGCAGATGCGTTTAGTATCTACCCTAAGGCCTCACTTGACAACAGATTTACCTCGATTTGTAAGAGCTTTTGAAACCTTTCTTCTGATGGGACTGCTGCGGACGATTCATCCCCCTTTCCTGCCATTTGATTCACGTGTGCTACCATAATAGGAATTGATCTCGTTTTGCGTCTGTTTCTTTACTGTGTCGAGCACTGTGTCTTACACAAAACAGACAACTCGATGCAGCTATAAACCAAAGCTACAACACGAGCTCAATAGGTCTTATTCGAAAAGAGAATGGGAGAGTACAATAGTGTAGATAAGTGTCTTATTATCTTACGCTTTACTTAATAAGACAAGTCTTGTAAAAACAACTGGATTGTGTTTGCAAAAAAGAGGACTCCTACCTCTTCAACTATCTCAAAAGCCTTTCTCAAAGCAGCGAATTATGGTTTACTTTGACACTCGGTAGTATGTTACATGGCCCAATATGAGTATTGATAGTAAACACACGAGTCCACACCTATTTTAATCTTTCCATTTACTGCTCTTAGCTCCCCTCGTGCCTTGCCAGGTCTATTTAGTTAACTTGAGATGTCTTTTTGCCGCCATGTGCAATAGATTCATATGAAGACCACGAACTACAGTACAAATGGTATTCTGCGCTGGAGTCTGATATTAAAATTTATGACACAGAAATGGCACAATTCACAATTGTCAGCGCCAAGAGATACTTGAAACACGAAGTTTATCATTCACGTAAGTATTGGAACGAAGTGGGAGATTGTATACTACAGCTTTATAGAAACTGTGTTGCAAGAGCAATGCACAAAACGCACATAGCACAACACAACACAGCAAAGCACAGCAGAGCTTAACACAACACAACACATCACAGCACATACAGCACTCCACAGCACAGTAAAACACAACACACCACAGCGTGATATGATGTGCCGTCACCGGACATTAGATCAAAACTAAAAAGTTCAAGACAGGACAGGAGAAGGCAGATAAGACATTGTGCTGTCAAAAATTACAGCCTTGTTTTAGTAAGTATCGTTTACTCTTCCAAATATTTCTTGTTTCAGCAATGTTTTCTGGTCTGACGGCTACAATCAAGTTTCAACGCCGGTCCACATACTACCTCTTCCAGATCTATCTCCCCTGCGTGTTAACAGTAGCCTTGTCCTGGGTGGGGTTCTGGATTGACCATGAGTCAGTTCCTGCTCGGGTTTCACTGAGCATCATAACCGTCCTGACGATTAGCTACATGCGAGGATCAATAAACGAGAACATGCCCAAAGTGTCGTATCTGAAGGCTATTGACTATTTTCTTCTTGGTTCGTTCTCCTTCATCTTTATGACTCTTGTAGAGTACGTGTTTGTGTTGAAGCTTGTGCGCAAGAGGAAACATGGAGCATCAAAACTGGCGAGACAGATGGTCGACGACGACTTGGTAAGCAGTGGAAATTGAGGAAAAAATTAATGAGTAGCTAGTTAAACAACACAATGATTTACTCACCAATACTACTACTACTACTACTACTACTACTACTACTACTACTACTACTACTACTACCGCTACTACTACTACTACTACTA